>JAAOAN010000654.1:0-12617 GCA_013396205.1 Fusarium mundagurra
CGGGGGGGAGGGGGAACATGCTGGGCTTGGTTTGTAGGAGGGGATATTGTATCAACAACGTCATGGAGAGTTTAGATCCTGATGATACACTCTACTGCGTTTGTTTTCATATTGAGATGTCCTCGGAATAATTTCTATCTTATCACGGAACCAGGTTCAACATGGCACGACTTCCAACTTCTACTATTCCGAGCCGATCTTAGCTGAGCGGGCACCGAAACACCAAAATTGATGCGCGCCAGAGCCGAGAGCCAAGTCTGTCTGTCGTTAGCGTGAGAGTGATCTTGCCAACCAAGTGCCTTGCTGGGATTAGACACCCTTTGGGCTCTTTAGGGCGTTTCTTGCCCGCTGCAGCCCCCGCATGGTGGGGGGCGCGACGAACATTTGCAGGCAGGTCGTCCGCCGGCTGCTGACAAGGGAAGGGTCCCTGAATAATGAACCATCTCTCGTCTTGGGTCTAGATCAAGATCCGTCCGTTTTGCTTTGTTACATCTTTTTCTTAACTACACGAAAACAACGACAGCGATACATGTCATCTTACACCAATTTTGCATTCTATAGCATTCACTCACACCGGCCATAAGCTCCCCATTTTCATCGAGTCTCGGCCTAGTACGACACTTTCATATAGTACACAGCCGCCGCGAACTTTTGGAAACCCGCCGTCTTCTGTATCCCGTCGTTTGCGACGCAAATTCCGAGTCCTCGAGTGTCGCCGAGTAATCCACGCCGCGTCTTCCACAAACTCTCCCTCTCATGTCGACTCTTGCGAGACTTGCGCATTTGTAGGCAATTGTCACGGCTGTGAGCCGGCCGCACCATCCATCCATCTCTACCACTATCCGCCTTGCTCCACCTCTGTCATCCGTCGTACATACGTTTCCGACGACAGTCTCACCATGCCTCTCATCAATGGAATAAAAATGGCCTGGTACGATTAATCCTGGCGCATTCAACTGCCGTCGGTCTGATGGTTGGACTTTGCTAACTCTGGACTTGTAGCGAGCCTTGTATTCGTGGCCATCGCTCTACTAAATGTACACACGCAAACGAGCGACTAATGGTACCTGTTAGGAAACCAGGCAGACCTCTTAGTACATGCCCTCATCCGGCTTCTCGTCCATGCTCTTGCGGTAGAGTCACGGCTGCGATACCAAAGAAGCAAGCATGCCATTGTGGCCCCAGCAAAGATACCGAATCACCAAAGCCTGAGAATGGCGATAGCACAAGCAGCTCCACGCCCCAGAGCCCTGTTAGCAAAACACCAGGTTCTGGATATCGAGTACAGAAAACGAGTTCGAAAGGCGGAAGTTCTAGCCGAAGAGAATCTGTTGACCCATCAGCCTTCCAGCGAATGGATCCTAAAATGCTCAATATTTTGCCCTCATTCGAGGACTTATCCCAGAAGCCGGTCTCGTCTCTTCCTGATATGTCTCCTTATGGGAGTGTGGGTATGACACCAGCAGACAGCCCTTTCGGACCCGTCATGTATCCAATGTTCCAACCACATATACCACCCCCTATGATGAGCCCAGGCACGTCAAAGGAGACCATAGCTGGCCAGTCTGGTTCCATAACGAGTACACAAGTTCTAGAACAACCGACACAGTCTACACCGAAAGCCGGCTCTTGCTGCGGAGGAGGCAATTCTAATAACATTGCTTCCGTTCCAATTACAATGCCTTCGGTACCGAGTCCGCCGAAAGCCAAAGCCAAGGGTTGTTGCTCTTCCAGTAACGACTCCCCCAAACTCGACCAGAAGAACGACAATGTACCGACCAACGACATACCGACGCCCAACAGTATAATGATGTCGCCTTTCCCGACACCCATCATGATGCCCAACGGCATGTACGCGTACTACCCTCAGCCCACTGTATTCACATACCCACCTCAGTATGGTTCATACTTGCAGCCTCTTCAGCCGGAGCAATGGAGACAAGTAATGGCCGCGATGACTTTTGCTGGTCAAGGGGGCATGCCTTCACCCTTTGGGATGCATGGTGCAACACCGTTCCCGGCCCCAACTGCCCCTCAAACTCCCCATTCGGCGACAGGCACTTCTCACCAGTGCAGCTGTGGTGCCTCGTGCGAGTGTGTAGGCTGCGCGGCCCACCCGTACAATGAAGCGACGCAGAACTATGTTCGATCGGCCTGGCAGAGCATGATGGATACCGGTTACACCCATGTGAACGGACACGGAAATGGTGAAACGCCTACAACAAATGGCCACAGCGTTACCACAAGCACGGCTTCTGTACCTCCTATCGGCTCTACTGACGGGACTGTATCGCCAGTCGCCCCACAAACTCCTTCTGAAGCGGCGTCAGGCATTAGCGAAGAGCAAGCACTGTCGGCGAATGATTTCTTCTTTGTTAGTTACCCATTCGGAGACTCTTGTGCTGGTGAGGAGGCGAGCTGTCCGTGCGGAGATGATTGTCAGTGTTTAGGCTGCGTAATTCATGGCAACTCTGAGTCAGCAGTGGAAGCAGAGGGCCAGGTCTAGAAAACACCTCTGAGAGTACGAGAGCTTCTTCGATCAACTATTCAAACTCGCCCATTGAGATCCTACGGATGCAAGGAAATCATCACGTAAGGGGGAAAGAGGAGGGCAGCGATTTGCTAGTTTGCAGCGATTATACCCATTGAAGTTTTGGAATGGCGAAGAAGGCCACTGGGGGATTGAGAAGAATAGAGAGAAGCTTTGGCATAGTATGCATAGAAATAACGATTTACTCCCCTTCACGCTATGATACATGGTTCTGAGCTCACATTACCCTCATCGTTCTGCAAAGGCATTGATTGTGTTTTAGGTCCTGTAGACTAAACTACTAGATAACCTAAAAGTGGCATTAAAGAAAAGCGGAGCGCACTGTGCTCATCTCATCCCTTGACCTCAAAATCTCATCTTAAAACACTCTGAACCAGATTCATCTCATCCATGTTCTAATTTTATCACCACAAATTTTGACCGCTTACTTATTGGACTGGCAATACTCAGACATAGTCTCAAGGCATCGAAATGGACCGCAGTAACCGGGTGAGAGAGAGGTCGCCGCAAGGTGACTACAATTATAGGAGAACCCAGGACCGCGACACTTCATATAAAAACAAGCGCTCACGCTCACGATCACGATCACCTGATAACAAACGATCTAAAACATCATCTTATCGACACGAAAGACATCACTGTGAGCCCGGTGGCCGTCGCTCGTCTCCCAAACATCATCATCGCCATCACTCATCACATAAATCCCGGGATCATGCAAATCGCAAGCCTGAAGCTGTGGTTAACCTGCCCTTCAAGGCGCGGTCTTTGTCAAAAGTCGACCTGCCTTCTTTCAGGCCATTATTTGGTGAATACCTAAGTCTTCAGAAGCAGAAGAATATCACCGAGATGGATGATCATGAAGTCAGAGGGCGATGGAAGAGCTTCATTGGGAAGTGGAACCGAAAGGAGTTGGCAGAAGGATGGTACGACCCTGAGACCTTTGCACGAATTACATCGAATAATCCAGTTGCGCCTCAAGCAGGGCGTGCTTCTGTGCATGGGGATGAAGTGCGAGAGCCCATAAACGATAGAGAGGATCGTGAGAGTGAGGACGATGAAGATGATTATGGCCCTCCACTTCCTGGTTCGGATCACACACGGCGGTCTGGACCAGGCATTCCCACACTTGAGGATCTGTCTTTACGAGCTGAGCTTGCCGAAGAAGACAAGCAAGCGTCTATCGCCGACCTACGTGAAGCGCGCAAAGCTGATAGGGCTCTGCAAAAGGAGCGTCTCGAAGATTTGGTCCCTCGTGCTGAGGCCGGGACTCGTGAGCGCATGTTGGAGAAGCGAGCAGCAGTGGCGGACAAGATGCGCTCGTTTCGCGACAAGAGCCCTGATGCTATGGAAGTCAAAGACGAGAGAGAACTCATGGGCGGTGGAGACTCGTTGGATGAGTACAAGAAAGCCAAGGAAAGGGAGCAGCGCCGCAAGACAGAGAGGGAAATCCGCAGAGAGGAGATCGAAAGGGCCAAAAGAGAAGAGGTGGAAGAGAAGAAGAGAGCATGGAGGGAAAGGGAAGAAGGGACTGTGAGCATGTTGAGGGAATTGGCACGGCAGCGATTCGGATAGAGGAGATGATGACCTACATTCATTCACCTCTCTTCCATTTCAAGCCTCGAAGCTATGATGGCGGAAGAACAACTTGGCTATTCTTTTTCGGTGGATTTATATGGCAGGTTTATTGACAGCTGGATATTTTGGCGCACTGTGGGAGCGCACCAATTGGAAGTTTGGCCCACTCGAATCAAAACTCTTCTTCACGACTTTCAACAACCAGAAGAAGCAAAACTTGGACTCTGAGGTGAGGCTCAGATCTCGGTATAAACTTATCACCGAAACCAGACGCGAGAAAGCGAGCTACGAGAATAGTTCCTACTTAGACCACGAGGGATCTAAATTACACAAAAGTCCTCCGACGGAATCTTACTCCCACACACGTTTCAGACTGACTATTGTTCACCCTTGGACCGCACTCTTCACTCGACACAATGTCTGGCGAGGTAGACTATGGATTTGGCGACCTCATGGATGACCCAGAGGATTACTGCCCACCCACGCCCCCTCCTACATCTCAGGTCTTCACTATGCAAAGCGGCAAGCCCATAACACTTCACCTTGTTGGCGCCAGCCCTACCGAAGCCCACCATCTCTGGAACGGTGCCAAGATGATCTCCGACTTCTTCGAGGAGGATCCTTCTCGAGTACGTGAGAAGACGGTTCTGGAGCTTGGTGCCGCGGCTGGTCTGCCCAGTCTTGTCGCTGCTATTCTTGGTGCGCGCAAGGTTGTGGTGACAGACTACCCGGACCCAGATATCGTCAGAATCATGCAGAAGAACATCGATGAATGTGACGAAACGGTTGAGCCTCGTGGCCGAATCGCCAGCACTGTCGACGCTGTGGGCTTTGTCTGGGGCGCTGACCCTATCCCACTGCTTATTCGCCTGAACCCAACTGATGAGTCTCATGAGGCGCGCTTCGATGTTCTTATCCTGGCAGATCTTCTATTCCGACACAGCGAGCACGGAAACATGGTCAAGTCCATCAAGGAGACCCTCAAGGTGTCCCGTGAGAGCGTGGCCTATGTGTTCTTCACATCGTACCGACCGTGGAAGAAGGAGCTTGATGAGGGATTCTTTGACATTGCGCGCGATGAGGGCTTCGAGGTGGAGCAGATTGCTGAGCGAAGACTCGACAAGCCACTGTTTGAGAACGACCCCGGTGACTTGGATGTGCAGAAAACTGTCAAGGGATATGCTGTGAGATGGTCTGCCGAGAAGTGCAGTTGATCATTACAATAAGGGCAACGGATAGATAGACGAAACTGATTGGCAATTGGTTAATGAATGACGATTATGACACCAAAGGTTGATACTGTGAATTCTCTTACATATGCACTTTGCACTGGCACATGCGCAAGAGTAATGAATGTCTGACTACAGAGACTCTTAACTACTCGCGATGCTGTACTGTACTCCAATTGCTACGTTACTTGACCTTATGAGGCTCCATCGTAGTAGATGCAACGAGCCGTCGGTAGGTGAGTACGTTCCCCACATCGATTCTTAAAAAGGGCTCATCATAGCACAAGAAGAAGCACTTTTGGGGCCTGCAAAAGGAACTGAAACTCTTTCTGTAAATATCCGCGCCAAGTCTCGCTTCGTTTCGACCTCTTCAACTATCCTTGCCTGTGTTGCAGAGCCTTTTGGCCGATGACCTCCACTGTCAGCTGCTTGTATCTCCAAGTACTACCTATTTTATAAGGTAGCTCGAGAGGGGTAGTCTAGGTCTAGTCAGTCAACTGTAACGGAATTTTTGTCTTATTTTACCGGCGGTCCACAAGCCGTAGAATACCAGACATCGTTTCCGCGCCGCGCCGCAAGCCGCAATTCGTTCAACGGACCAAAACCCGCATTTTCATATCACATCATGTCCACCTCGCAGTATCTCCAAGATCTCAACAGGGATGGGTTTGTGGTCATAAAGTCAATCGTGAGCAAGGATAAGCTCGATGCTCTCCGTGAGGTCAGCTCAAAGGCCACTCACCTAGCTCGTCAAGGGCAATGGCCTTACGGTACAGCCCCTTAACTGTTGCTCTGAATAAATATTCTCCTAATAGTTTGCAGTACGGACTGTAGGAAAACAATTCCCACCATGGGATGCCAGTCAGGCACGTGAGCACGGAATATGGGGTGTCCAACATCTCATGAACCCTGATCTCCCTGGTCATGAGCTATTCACACAGCTGTACTTCTCTGAAGCCATTCTCGGCATTGTGAAGCAGCTGCTGCAATGCCAAGACGAGCATCTCGTGATGGAGCTGTTCAACATGCTTGTCAGGCCAGAAAGGGATTTTGAGTTGAGGTGGCATCGTGATGATATCCCCGCTGAGGCTAGCGAGGACGAGGAGATGGAGCGTCTTGGCAAGCATGCCTACCATGCTCAGTATAACTTCGCTCTGTGGGATGATGATTCTCTCATTGTCGTGCCTGGCTCGCACAAGCGCGCTAGGACCTCGACTGAGCGAAACGCAGATCCCTTTGCCAAGCCCCTGCCAGACCAGCTCATCGTCAAGCTGCAGCCCGGCGATATTGTCTTTTATAACAATAATATCCTGCACCGCGGGGCTTACAGCAGCAGCAAGGAGCGAATGACACTACACGGCTCTGTTGGCCATGTGCAGGGCAGCACTCTTCGAGCGAGGAACGTTCTACAGCATGGAATTGGTAACTGGGTTGACAAATGTGGTTTCGAGTCGCTCCCGGGGGAAGATAGGTGCAGGGCCGACGGTATGAGACAGCGTCTAATCCAGCTTGGCAGTGAGAGTGGTCAAGTTGGTTACTCACTCCAAGGCTGACCATGAGAGGCTGCGAGAAGCGAGGCCGGCACTCACACTTTTTGATGTCGTTGCTCGGATATGTCAATGCCCAAGAAGTAAGGTACATTCTGTGGCAAATTGAAGAAACCAAAAGCAACAGCGTGGCATTGAACATGGCCTGACGAACTACAATTCTCCATCTGGTGCTGAGAGTCTACTGACTAGGGGATGCAAGAAAGGAAAACCTCAACGTCTTGATGCCCAGAAAAGTTTAGCATAGTTTCGTATGAACTGAGAACTCTCCTCAACTAGTGTCGGCACCACCAGGCACGAGCGTGAACAACGTCCGAATCAGACACAATTCAAACCATTGCCAGTGTTATCACTATCAACAAATCTTGATAGTTTCTCACCTCCTTTTCAGTGTTACCGGTGTTGCACTTCGACATTGCGATACGACAGCAGAGAAAGCACATCCGAGTAAGTCTGCCCTGACACGACCGAGGTTATCACGATATTATCCGGAACAAAGACTGACTTCCCGATGATATCTAAGTTGCGGCACCCAATACAGATGCGGTTTTCATACCTAGGCTGTTTCTCAACCCCGCATTTACACCCGGATCAAAGTGGCTGCCACCTCGTGCAAATCGTTTGGGGACCCCGGATTTTGAAAGCTCGGTCAGATCAAGGAGCTCAAAGTGTTGGGCCGACTCGAGTTGATGAGTGGTCCCGGAATGATGTAACTCTCATTGTATTCGACGAGTCAGGTACGCATATGTTTAAATAGGCTTGGATCTATTCAATAAGTGTCAAGTTAGTATACTGCACCGTAGCCTTATCATCAAACCTTCTTTTCCTGGACTCGGTAACATCCCGGCGGAATGAAAAGGATGGGCTCGGCTCATATGCGGTGTGGAACGAAGGGTCAACCGGCTCAACCCCACGGGGAAATTGTCTATAACGCGGGGGTAATAGTTAGCCAAAGGACAATTCGAGTGCCAGCATCAATCACCTACTCTAGCGGTCTGCACTTGCAGGGGGGCAGAGTGCAGACTGACTGACTGAATGCTTGCATGATTGGGGGCAGACAATATTCATGGGGCACAGGGTGCCCAGGTTATGGCAGAGTGAGGCCGGTGTCTCCATGAGCTCAAGTTTCGATGCAAAGAGGCCCGGTTGCTCACGCTGGCCTGGTGAACGACTGACTTTAGTCGAACTTGATGATTACATACTGTAGATGAGCATGGTCATGTCTTCTGAGCCTGAGCCTAGGCCTGGGTGCAAGATCCAAAGTCTAGACTACCCCACACGCACCGACCATCAATCCCCGCACCTCCACAGATCCCAGCACTCGCTTGTCTGATCTCAAAACCTCCACCACCTAGGTATCTATTAGTTACTATTAGCAAATACCACAACCACCTACCGAACCTATACTGAGTATCCGAACTTGGCAAATGTCCCCGGGAGAATTCCTAAAAGGGACGATTTAAGCGCATCCAAGGGGAAGCGAAATCGCTTCCGCTCTCGAACTCGGCGATTCTATTGTCTCTAGGCATGCGAGACATGAGCTATTCGAGCTGGTGCTTGCTGACAGACAACGCGAGGCTGGTTGGCGTTGAACAACCAATGGGGATACGGCATCATATTCCTGTCTCAACAAAGTGGGAGAGAAGACACTCAACACGTCGGGTTTAGCTGGGACCCTGGACCTTGATTGTAGGCTGATCACCACATTCTTGGGGGTGTTGTAGACAGCATCGTTGCAGCTACGTAAAGGCAGGTCTAGGACGGAAGCGGAGCCGACGGGGGAGGAGAGTTTGGGAAGAGTTGGGAATTTTCTTCTCGCTTGTAATGCAGTTGGATTGTGTTAGTCATTGCGCAATAGGGCGGACAACTTCCTTGGATTCCAGATCTTCAACCGTGTTTCTTGTAGATCTATTAAAACCCGCACATCAAGATCGGATTTCTGGCGGTAGGTTCTGTTACTGTTGGAACTCCTGGTTCTGTATTTTTACAGCCATAGGCTGCGACTTTTTGTTAGTGAAACAGCAGGATTTTGTTGATGGTATCAAGAATTCGATCGTACTGGTAAAACAGTGTGCTTGGAGAGGGCTGATCTGGTGTTGCTCAAGTTCCTTTGCTCCGCATCAGCCCTGTCTCCGCTTCCCACCCTGAACTTAGAAGTGATTTTCTTTCCGTAACGTTTTCTCGTGGCGCCTTTGATCTCCAAAGTAACGGCGCGAAAGGCGGCAGTGAGGAGGAAAGCAAGAGTAGCTTTGATTGGATAAGCTACGTTGAGATGCACACGAGCGAGTTGAAGAGGTTGTCGATGTCTGTGGAAAGTAATTTTACTAGGTAGGTACCTACCTACCTACCTTACTAAAGCTGAAGATGAAGAGTCCTATCACGTGTAAACGAAGCACTTCAGATAAGGAAGGCGCCTTGAAGGCAAGTGTATAGTACCTTCCAGTTGTGTAAGGTGAAGGCAGGTAGCTTCCATAGATCCTGAAGCCTCTCCAGGGCTATTAAACATTAGCACCTCCGTAGAATGCTAATATTGGCCGAATCAACTCCGATATCGAGTTGCATATTTCACTAGAAATTCCTAGGATTTTGTCAAACTAAGCTAGACTCGGGACATGTCTGTTGAGCATTTATGTCCCAAGGCAGTTGACGAACCGACCAAGTCATATGCACTCAATCATCAGTCAGACTCTTTCAGTGCCAAAATGGACGGTCAACATTCATTGTGTAAGTCGGCGGGAAACGCGATTTTCCGCCGAATTTCGACTTGAAATCTACAGCGTCGTCATGGTATGTGTATGCGCCTGAAAAACAGAAACTGGGCCCTAAACTGACACGGATCTCAACCACGAAGGATAGACCTGCCGTAACCAGATAGCCTGTCTTGAAGTCTGTAAGGACTCTTACGATTGGCTCGGAAGGGAACTAAAAAATCCTGGTTACAGGGGTCAGGGTAGACAGGCCCTTTGCCCCAAACCCCCCATGGGGCGAGACTGGCGAGTGCTCCCCCCGCATATACCGGGCGGTACTTGGATGGTACGTTCGGGTAGGAGCCGTGGGGAGATGGACCTGGAGGTCTGGAGAGGGAAAATATTCAGGGCAGTCACTCACTGACTCGGGTTCTTGAACTTTTTTCTTCAATGTAAATATGTCTATTGTATTGGATTGCCTCTTACTTACCTACGGTTGCACTGGAGACGATACCGCCATGATGGCTGAGATGAATCATCATCACACGTTTGCAACCACTCGAATCCTCCCGCTTTCTGTCCCGTTTTAACATGTGCCTGGGCTGTCGATAAACGCCCTTGCTCGCTCGCTTGTGGCTGACAATGATAAATCACCCTCAAGACTTCACTTCCACGCCTCACAGTTCTGACACATGCCCAGGATGGCTTAGCAACACTGAGTGGGTGACAGTTGACTTGGCTGCCCAAGCTGAATCGGCACAGACGAGACGATAGTGAGACTGTCCATATGGTGATGACGAGGTACACCAAGCCCTGCGTACGCCCCAACACGCCGTAGCCTTAGCTCCTGAGGTTATTTGAACAAAGACCAGCCTGACAGCCTGACAGACTTGAGCTTGGCCCAACCGTTTCTCATCGAGGTTGCCAATCATCAGGCTTGTCTGGCGTCAATCAGGAGAAGACGGCAAGACACTCCGTTTATTCCGTGTGTGCGCGCTTATGAACGCAGGGGATTCACCTGAATCACCATCTAATGTATGTATGTATGCCGCCTCTGTCCGTTCGCCAGTACGGAGTACTGAACGGTACCATCATGATCACCTTTTGAAAGTGCTTTTTATGCCGTCGCGGCTGACTTTCCTTTCTTTTTCCTATGCTCTTTGTTTCTCTGCCGCTTTGTGGCTTGCATTTTGGGCAGATTCAGTGGCTCCTTAGAGATCCAGTCCCACAGATTGATGCTGCCCACTCACACTCCTCACAATGGTTTGAGTTGGGAATAGGAAATAGTGTCGGCTGTCAAGTCTTCTCAAGTCGCATTCATTTTACGTACAAGGCGACCAGCAGCTTGGTATATCCCATCTTTGAGTATGGAGTAGGCACGATATATCGATTTCGGTCTAACATCGCCCGACTTTGAAACCCAGACTCCTGATCCTTACGGTCAGGCTTGGCACGATCAGGAACGCTAGGTATGCTAAGCCAGGGTAGACAGCTCCGCCGCACCCAGGGATATCTTCACAAAGTCCTCCTACAAGTATCTTTTAGTAGCTTATCACCTCCAATTTCCCCGCCCTGGCCCTTGCGCCCGCGCTACGCCGTCATACCCTGTCCCGACCTGAAGGTCGCAACAGCAGCCCGAGGATTTTCCTACACCTATCCTCAAGCGTTATCCGAACCGATACAGCACCTAGGACAGTCTTAGGTGCTGCAGTTACGCACAATCCGCACTGCAACTCACAGTGGATACGTACCTTGCCACACCATTCCTGTTGGGTTGTCTCCTCTCTCCCCTCTTCACCCTGTTTCGCCACGTCTTGTCGCTCTTTTCTGCTTTCACGCCCCCTGTTGTCTTGCTCTGGGCGCATCTACGTGGCACCGAATGCTGAAGCTGTCCTACAGCAGGCACAAAACCCAGGCGCTACGGAGTACACCTTACTCGGTGTACTCCGCCCACCGCCGAGTTGAGTAGTCCACCAGGGACATGATTGTACAGCAAGATCTTGGTTGACTTGGGTCGAGGTCCTTTGCATGTCCTCGAACATTTGGGTTGTTACCAACCTCCAACAAACAGGGAAATGCAGTTGATGGGAAATGTCGCTCCAACGCGGTACAGCAAATACTGAAGGCCATGGGAATGCACTATCTCGTCATGAACCCGCATTTACTCCATCTTAGCTGATCCCGGTGCCAGTGCCAGTTCCTCGGGTGTCTCGCCGATGCAATGACTTACACCGTAAACTTGACACACACCAGCCATTCTGGGTTCTCCATCTTCTCCATGTCCGGGGCAAACCCCTCCTCGCTTGATGAGCGGTACTTCTCCGTGATTTTGACGTTTTGCCTAGTTAGCACTTGTTGTTCCCGTTTTCTCCTCTTTCACGTTCATTATCCGCCGTTCACGCTTACATGGGCAAGTTCCCCGATTGAAAAATTCTACATCAATTGATCTGGGCGATGAGGAACGATTTCAACGCCTGAACAACACTTGAAGGATTGGAAAGTGATAGACATATGCAATATCCATATCCAAGTCTCGGAGCAGTCTTCCGAGAACATCGCTGCTCACCTTCATCATACTGCAACCACAATCACAACTATACCACCACAAGAACGACAAAACTTGATAAGATCTGGAAGGACGGCGGTAAATGTGCAACAAGCACAGCACAGCACAGCACAGCACAGCCTAGCACACCAAATCACAATACATACATACCTATCTCTAGGTGTACATACGCACTCTCAACACCAACAACCCCCAGTACCGACCTTACCTTGGTTATCGGCTCGAGTGGGGGAAACAGCCGAGATATTGTGCAGTATTTTACAGTCCTGACTGAATGTAGTGCACGAGAGGGGAAGCGCTAAAGAGAAAGGGGTGTTTTTGAGGCTTGACCTTGACCTTCCTTGACCTTGTCCACTCCATCTCATCCCATCCAGCTCCTTGGATTTCATTCACTCTCCTTGGCTTAGGCTTGGCTTGGCTTAGGCGTCGCTGTGCTGTACCCCCAGTCAACTCCTACTGGAC
>JAAOAN010000656.1:0-12663 GCA_013396205.1 Fusarium mundagurra
CCCTTCTTTTCCCTCTTTGTCCCTCTTTTTCCCTCTTTTTCCTTCTTTTGCCCCTCGTCCCATAATCCTCTAGGACCCACTCTACGTCTGTTACAGTAGATTAGTCTCAACCACACACGTCCTACAAACAACTTTTGGATACTAACCCCAGATGGATTCAAAAGGGCTCTAGAGAGACAGATGGCGCAGCATACTTCTCCATATTGGCTCATGAGCCGTAGTCACTAGACCTACTAGCTAATCTGGTGATTGTTTCAACCTGTTGAAATCAAGGTGTGATAAAGCGATTCGCGGTCACCGATCTTCATAGAGATTAAAGAATACAGTTGAAAATAATTGAAGATTATCTTGACAATAAGAAACTCGAATTAGGCTATAACACATATTAAGAACCATGCCTATCGAATAAACTATCCTTGCTTGAACAGTCGCTTCTTTCTCATTCTCCAATGTCCTCCGGGTTTGTTGGCTGCATGATCTTCATCATATCATGATTGGTAAGAAGTTCATTGGTTTCCTCCTTGTAGGCTAGGGGCTCGTCACGAGAAGTCGATACCCGAGTACTCTGGCCCTCATTGTTCTTTCCTGAGGGCGCCGTAGCCTTTACGGGCTTGTTGCTAGCATATAAACCCTGTCCCAGGTTGGAAGGCGTGTTGACCTGTGCTTGGTGATCTGAAGTCTGGTTGTGGGAGGCTGGCTTCATTATGGCCATCATGTCATGATTGAAAAACGATTCATCAACTTTGTCTTCGTCGTTGGGAAATTTGTTTTGATGTTGCGTAGGTTGTTCCTGTTTGTCGCCTGTACCCTTTGTTACCGGCGTTACATAATTCATGCTGCAACGACTAGGTCCGTGAGATCTTTCGGCTTCAACTTCTTGTCCCTTCTCAACCAGACTTTGATTACCAGAAGACAAGGTTTGATTGTGTTCTTGACCTGGCTCCATAACGTTTCTATAAAGTTAGTAAAAGAACAAAATATACCATAAAGATGTTGCTGACCCTCTGGCTGTTTTTAAAGATAGGTTGAAGTTGTTGTGAATAGTAATACAATATGAAGAGTTTACTAGTTGGAGTTTGGTTCAATTTATACCCAACGTGACTGAAAGTGAGGTAGCGAGGGCCAAGCCGGCTCCCAACATTCGCATTTTGGAGATGCAGGCTTGACGGATGCAAGGTTTCAATCATGGGGGCTGATGAGCTTGCCTAGCTAACCGGTTTACGTGTGGACGCTGGATTCCTCAATCATCAGCCCGTTTTTGGGGTCGCAGAAGGGGGACCTGCATGCCAGCTTGTACGCGCTGAGAACTAAGGTTAGTATCCGATACTGAGGGCCAAGCAAGCTAGCATGAGTGGTCCGGCATGGCAGACAACGAAAAGGGTTTGGTCGAAAGTGGGACTGATATTGATACGTAGAATCCAGGCATAATTGTGTTTACCGACGGGGATTGGGAAAGTCCTGTACATGGAAAGATTTCAAGAACCGGATTTACGAATCAAGATAAACTAATTCCCTTCACATCATCACATCTGCCGGATTCGATGATAAGATAAAAAACGCAGGTATGGGCTAAACACTTGCGAATTAATCTATTAGTACATAGAAACAAGCATAAAAACAAAAAAAGCAGTCGATCAAATAATGTATCTCAGATGATGCCCTCAGCTAATTGTAGAATTAAGCATTAAGTACGCCGTTTGAAGCTCCTACATGGTTTTTGCTACAAAAACCCTGTCGTGATTGTCTCTGGAGGCTTCTGTGCATAGACAGTAAAGCTACAGCCGAGATTAGTGAAAATCCTGAGATGGGAGAGTACGCACCAGACATTACGTTTCAAACTCCATATCTTCAGAGAGCTCCCGCCTCATACCCACGGCTAGGCGTTCAATCTCGGCCAGGGGAAGTTCTAGTCCCTCGTGGAGTGGCAACATGATTTGACCTTGGACGTCGAAGTGACGAAGATCTGTCAGGTTTAGCCCGCATTGGGATACAGTCTGAGATTTACTGATATATCTAATACCAGAGAACCCTGCATCTTGTATTAATTGTTTGACAACTGCGAACGTTGGAAACAGTCGACTTGTGCGGCGGGTAACCTCGAGCGTCTGACGTTCCCAGTAACACCATGCCTGGTGCTTCGGCAAGGCTTTTGGCTTGAGTAAAGTAAACTCAATCCAACCTGCCGGTTTGAGAAGCTGCCCTGCGTTACGGAACACCACTCCAAGGTCGTTACACCAGACAAGCTGGCGAAGGAAGACCAGATCTGCTGTGCCGCCGTTGAATGGAAGATCTAAGCAAAGGTCTCCAAGAATTGTTTCGACGTTCGGCTGGAGGTAGGTTGGCATGAAAGGGGATTTATCCACAGCGATTACATGTGAGCCTGGGTTTAACTCGGCAAAATCCCTGAAAATAATTAATAACCCATTGCATTGCGGACTTTGTGGACGCGTCTTACATCGACCAAGTGCAGGTGCCGCAACCGATATCCGCCACGAGTTGAGGACGATGAACAGGGCTGTAGTAGAGTCTATTATCGTTTATCGCCCGCCAGAGTTGGTGACTAGACCCGTTAGTTTTCTCACTGCCCAGAAGTCGACTGTATCCGACTCACAATAATCGTGAAGATTTCCACGCCGGCTCGTCGATAGGTTCCCTGCCCAGTTAGATCAAACAAAAAGTCTCTGTGAGAGTCTCACCATGCACCGGACACGTTTTTTGGTACCTGTCTGCCCTCTAGCGTGAAACACTCAAACCATTCTGATGGAACGTTCGAATACTCGGTGGTTTCCGACTCGCTGATGTTCGATGTCGAGGTTGTAGCCAGAGGTTTGCTAGAGGGCGAGTTTGAGGTACTAAAATTCGAAGGCGACGAGGCCTCAGATAAGAGTGCGTCGCCATCTCGTTGGAGCCATTGCAGTACTTTGTACCTAGCTTGGTCGCCGTTTTGTTGGTGCATTAAAGCCATCTTGCGATGTTGGGAATGGAACCAAGAAGGAATGAAGAGGCAGATAGAGCATGAGGGAGGGTTGGCGAACTACAGGGGAAGGAGGCAGACAGTGTCATTCGCATTGCTGTCAGCAATGTGATCGAATCCTTTACAGGGACCGGAAGCCATCCGTTGTGAGGGCAGGTTGAGCTAAACCTAATGAACATGGGATTGGCAATGCCAAGAAAAGTCCCACGTTTAGTGTGACCACATCAACTTTGCCATGATGCTGATTAGCTGAATCTGGTTTTTATGGACCATCGACCCACCCACCTTTTCTTACGTACGATTCATTCTTCGGCTGCCAGCCACCACCTGAGCGTTCTTTGAGCCGTCCCACCTCCATTTCCTTTTCGATTTTTTTAGCCCTTACACATCTAAGAGGATGCCTTCCATAAGCATGGACAATGTTATTTTCAGCTCAAGCGGACCGCAGCGGCGGCCGACGCCGCGGCAGCCAAAGCCCAGTCGATCGTCGGAGTCGATCAGCCTGATTAAGACCTTTCTGAAGGCGCTACCTAAAGGGGAAGAAGACTGGGATGACAAGAAGCCACACACCCAAGAGCAGATCGAACAATTACATCTCGATCTAACTTTGAGCAAGCTCGCGCGCGAAGGACGTGCTGAGATGAAACCGAAAGCGCTTCTTCAATCATTTGCTGAGGAGCATGCGACCTTACTTCATGACCTAGAATCACAGATTCACAGTTTCGTCTTCATTGCATTGGGAGATGTTGCGATCAAATTGGGCCTTCCAGTGAGGGAGGTAGATGAGATGACGATAGCCTTTACAGGAGTCCCAAGATCCGCATTGAGAACCCTACGACTTGGCGTCCGACGGTGGATCAAAGCTTCAGATACATTGCGTCAGTCATGGCTTCCCCGAGCGGACGAGCTCCCTATCCGTCGTGAGTACCTACAGGTCACTTTATGCGGATGAGCGTACTCAGTGCTACCAGGGAAGAACTTTATTTACATAATGAAGAAAATTCCGGATGAAGATATTGGAATCTTGCGTGATATGACGATTGAAGGAGATCAGGCGGTATTAGCAGATGTCAAGGTCTATATCCCCAAGAGACAACTATCATCAAGCTCACTCCGTATACCCAACATCATATACGAGCTTCATGGCGGCAAATTCAGGTGAGATTCCCGGCTAGCTTCAGATGCAGTACTGACTTGACAGCCTGGATGATATTGAACGCCACCTCGCAGTTTCCACTCCCAGTAACGCCGGAGTCGGGGATGATGCTCATGTCTCCACTGACCACAACATGATGCAGGTCATGGAAGGATTTGCTCTTCCTACAGAGGAACCAGTTCGTAAATAGCTAGAGAGAACTTGGTGTGGGGAGCACAAGCGACCAGCGTGCCACCGAAATACAGCTCCTGATCAGGCTTCCAAATCTCCCGCTGCGACAGATAATTTCCGCGCCTCACTTGAAACCTTGCTTCGTACTGTGATAAGAGAATGGCACGGCCCAGGTACCCTTCCGTGATCGTTGCACCATGTCCTTCGGAGAGCTGAAAGACCTGGGGTTCCCGTACCCTTGAACCGATTTTTAGACCCGCTAGCTGGGCTAGGTTGGCCTAGAGGATGGCATCAGCTACAGCAGAGAACGGCCGGGTTTGTACAAATACTTGATTCTGGAGGACCTCGTACATGTCAACACATGATTTAGGCGGGTCGTAACGCTGAAGGCCTGGTTTCTCGTGAGCGGGTCTGGGCTGCAACATCACAATTTCTGGCAACACTTCCTGTCGAAGTCTCTGCAGGGTTTCATCCAGGGGGTGGAATCCAAACAAAGGCCATGTCTGAGAGCCGGCCGCTCGATCCATATCCGGCGTGGTATCAGCCATCTGCTTGAATAGGGATGGTTCTGCGAGCGGTAATCAAACCTTGACCAACATAAAAAGCCTCAGAAGATCTCAAGGTCGGGGTATCTGCATGGTTGCCTCAGGCTTGAATATGCCCTTGCGAAGATACAGGGGTCGTTGCGTTAGAGCCAACATCTTTCATGCCCCCAAGACTTGAGATGCGATCGCCATTGGCGTATGGTGAGACAAGAGATAACAGCTTCGTGGTGGAGGAATGTATTGGCCATCGTGGCAGGCTCTTAGCTTTACCTCTTACTTACGAGGAGCACCATTTGCGGTTAAGTCAATCTCATGCTCGCCGGAAATTAGTGCAAGCTCGGCTGATGCGCAAAGACGAAAGCCTTTCCTATTTTAGGCGGGGAATGTCTTGGCAGTTAAGTCACCCGCATTTAGCTGAAAGCTGTGTGTAGGGGAGTTTCTCCTGATATCTTTGGAAAAGCAGCCCGATCCAGATGACAAGACGCTTCTTGGGCATGTTTGTTCATAATCTCTTTTCCAACCAACTCGCCAGGTTTGTCATCGGGACATCCCGCTGACTTCCGCCGGGCAACGCCTCGTGCGCAGGTGGACTTATTGCTGATGGGTATTCTTTGATTTATGCATCTTGCGGCCCGCTCGCCCCCAACAATCACCTTTCCTACTGGCCGTATCCCAGAATGGATCACAAGATCTTTCAATATGGACTGATCCAGGGCACGCGGGGCTTTTCTTCTCTAAACAACGATAATGTCGCGTACGTCACACGTAACGGTACTGTCGGCTCTGTGCGAAACGACGACGCGCGGTTCATCGCAGTGCTACAGTCGCAGTTGCACCGTTTCGACATCGAGAAACAACATATCCAACACGTTTCAACAAAAAGTGGCTTTGAAGTGTAAGATCGAACATTAGGCTCAGACATTACGCTGACTACAACTAAGCTACATACAATTCTCGGGCTGGCGACGTTTTGTCGAGTTATCGTGGGAAGGAGACTCTTGCAGGGCAACGGCAGAGCTTCCAAAAGGACTAAAAAATGTCAACGTTCAGCTTCGAAAGTGTACAACTGTAGTTCCTCTTGGGACAGCTTCACCAGAGCCTCTCACATACCCGCTCGACGATCGCGATATCTACACGATTCTCTTCGACCCCGCGATGTACGAAGGATTCGTTGTTGTATTCAGCGCTGATGGCGAGCATCAGACGGATATGCGGGCGATTTCGAAGCCTCTGGCATACCGTGGTCCTTTGTGCAAGATTAACGAGGCTCACACTTTGCAGTCCGCAAGCTCAAGTGGACTGGTATGCACGATGAAAATAAGGTAACTACCTCTTGCTGATGGAATGGCTCCGCTGAAGCTAAGATCAAGTAGGCCTGAACTCTTACGCAATGACTCTCAACGAACGGATAATGCCATCGACAGAGAAACATCAGCAGAATTGCGTGTACCGAGCGACAGCAACGATCGACAGAGCAGCCACCATACCAATGCACATGGCGAACCGATGGACGATACTATAAGGACGTCTGCGCAAGTTTCACAACCGTCCAGTATCGAAGAGATGGAACAACGCACAGAGGCGTGCTTGCGCGAGAATCGGACATCGCCATATGAGTTGGCCGAACTCTGCGAGATGTTCCCTGGACACGCGCCCAAAGACCTATGTAGAATGTGGTATCGGGTGAGGGAAAGGCTGAAAAGAAAGAACCTGAACGCATTGTCGTCCTTGCGGGGGTACGTTTGTCTTTGTGATGTTCAATTGCATCAGGAGCTAACATGCTGCTTAGATCAGTGTCGTACAATTCTAAACAACGAATGGGGCAGGAGGTGGATAAGACATCTATTTTCGTCAGACAGTAGACAAGCACCGACGAGAAGAAACGTAATTAAAATCCAGTAATTTGATTCATGTTGTAGAACAAAACTACTCATTATGATTCCGGTGACTTTATATCGTGTTCACAGGAAGTAGAACTATGATTCCCTCAGGCAGCCATGGGAACGGCCATGAACCTAGGTGGCAAATTGTCAAATATCGGGAAGTAGGCTATCTGAATGATCCATGTCAGGAGTTCCCTGACGCCACTTCGACCAACACCGTTGACGGGAACTTATTAGCGTGATTGAGTTCTCATCATAGTTTTTTGCCATGCGTCAGGGGCTTTACCGGATCCAAAAGTTCGTGGGGGCTCGGAACTGTTCCTTAGATCTTTCGTAATGCGCTAAAGACGGGCCAGTGGATTTGAGCTAGTCTTGTATACATCCCAGTCACAAGCGAGGCCCAGTCCGATATACCCATGAAGAAACCACCGGTCTGATGGGTGACAAGCTTAAATAAGACCTTGTTTCCACTTCTCGTCACTCATCAAAACACTTCAACAATCCTAAGTGCCAACTACGAATATACTACGCTCTACTTCTTTGAAACAAAAATCGACAGCATGAACCAATTTCAGGTTGCTGATGCCTATCTCCTATCCCTATTCTCCTTCTTTTGCATTTTGCTCTTCATATACGTCAAGTTCGATGCCGCCTGGTCACGAAAGAAATGCTTGGTAGCATTGACTATAGTATGGATAATCGCAGAGCTGCTGGCCCTTATTGTCTTCTCTCTTCAGATGAGCGGAGTGATCAAGGTGCCTTGGTCTCCGACGAGCTCCATGTACCAGGTCTTGGTCACACTTTCATTATGGGGAATAGGAACATTACAAGTAAGTAAAGAGTCTGCCTGATACACATCGTGTGCTTGCTCTAAGATGCCCCATACAGGTTCTAGCAGTCATATTTCCGATTGGGACCGGCACTTATCTAGAGGTCTTGGCAATATACGTTGCTGCTCTAGAGTGTATTGAGGTCATCATCGTTGTTATTTTGATATTTATTCCTCAGATCACAGTTCCAAGCGAGATTGCATGCATTATATCTCCACTGACATCGCAAATCATGACAATGGCGATCATGTATCGTGCCTCTCGTGGTATTGGAGAATGCAGCACGCCTAGACGTACGGTTATTCACCAATTCTGGATCGGCTTAACTATAACAACCATCTCTATGATTGTAGCTGTGCTCTCAACCAACGAAAGATATCCAAGACTCGTATTCATTCAAGGAATTCTTTACACCACAAATTCGATAATGGGGTTTCGACCTTCAGAGCGGGAGCGGTTGAGCCTTAGACATGCAGGTAGGCAGCAAGACATCCCACTGGCTTCGAATGCGTCACCAAACTCGACATCATCTCTCACCCCCGGAATTAGCCGGCCAGATTCTTCTTACGCACGATTCTCTTCCCGCTCTTCTCTATGCTAGCTTCACAACTTCCTAGCGTCACATGTGATCCAGTTCGCGACACCATGGAGCCACAGGGAACATAGCTGGGGGGGATGATAGATAGGTAGATACTTGGGATGATTGTATATACATTTTGGACTACAGCGACTAGAATTGGCTTAGTTTACTAAAGATACAAGTACCCACAATCTATTTTAAGAAACCTTCAAGGGGAACCGATAATACAGCCTTCAAATCTTACTTCCTTAACCTTTGCTATGGCCTGGTCAAGCTCATATAACTGCATCTTCTTCTAGACGAGGATAGTCAAGTATATCTTACTATTTTCATGCAAGTAGTCTTATAAGGTTGGATAACCGCAATATAACTTGTAAATACTTGAAAATAAGGGATGCACCTAATAGATATGAAAATGGTATCATATTAAGAATCACCGAGTTCTTGAAACTAACAACGAACCTCAGTATCATGGTCACGTTGTGCAAGGTGTCGCTCCACTGATTAGAGATGCACCATGTTAGAGAGGGAGAAAAGACCTTGTCACTCTTTCTTTGAATATTTCGAAAGTTTGAAAAAAGACAACTTGTCTCCTATTTTTTAGAATTTTTTTAGGAACGCGAGATGGATAGGTACTTGAGTTTAGTCGAGTACCAGACTTGAATCGTGGCCTGAGAACGATGCGGAAGTGCGCGATGAATCTCAGCCCAGGAACAGCCATCCCGTCTCATGCTGCGGACCGTCTCATCCTCCTCCTCCGTCCACTTATCACCAGGTGACCTTGATCTGAGCTGATTGATCTTGCTGATCCACCCATTGCCGAGATCGTGGTTAATTGGTCGCTAGGGTCAGCGGGGGCGAACAGCCCGTTCCTTGCCCACTACTCTGAGGCTGGGCCATGACGATCGTCCTCACGTGTGCTGCGATTAGCGAGCTACCCAACGCACCTGCGACGTGCTGGGTCCCAATTCAACGGTAGCCGAAGGCCCTGACACGGGCATGGAGGGAGCAAATGCCCTCAGGTCGACCAGTGGATGGACGACCGAGGAAGAGCTATCACTAGCAATTATGCCTACGCCAGCGTCAGCGAAGTTGAGGCCGAACGATAAAACAAGGTTATATTTCTTTTATTATGTCTGTGTTCTACTATATCAATAACTTCTAACAGTCGACTGGCTCAAGCTCCAGCACTGGACTTGATCAACCTTTGAGTTTTGTCGAGTACCGAACCTGGATCGTGCCCTGGGAACGATGCGGAAGGGCACGCTGGATCTCGGCCCAAGAACAGCCATCTTGCCTCATCGTGCGTACCTTGTTCTCCTCTTCTAGCGACCACTTCCCACCGGATGATCTTGTTCCCGAAAGCGAAGCCTTAGGGGGCCCTCTGCCCTCCTTAGCATGCGATACGGATCTGCCAGCATGCGGCTGACTTGGATCAGGAGTCCAATCAAATTGCAGTTGAAACGTCGTCTTGTCGCCTTCGGTGATGCGCTTCAAAGAAACATTTCTGAGAGGCCATTCCTCAAATCGAGCAAAAGTGCCAGCGTCGATGGGGACCGGACTTGTTTGTGATGGTGCTGGACTCTCACTGCCGCATACTGATGTTAGACGCCCACTGGGTAACTGGGCGGTACGTCTTGTCGATCGTTGCTGATGAGAGCTCCGAGCACTGGCGGGGGCACTGCGAGCCGAGGCGTGAGGGGAAAGGGACACCCTGCGACGCTTGCGACCATGCAGTTCTTCGGAATCGTCTCCAGAACCATCTCCGGAGGCATCTGACAGCAAAGGACAATGCTCCTCGACATAAATGCATTCTTGAACGTCAAGTCTATCTTCACTATCAGAGCTTTCTGTGTCTGCGTCGCTGTCCTTATCTTGTACCGTCGTATGTGTATGTGGGGATGTGCGACGAAAACGCCGCCGGGAGAGCCCCTCACGGAACAATGGAGACATTCGAGCTCCGGGTAGCGATCCAGATTCAGCCTCCGAGGAGTCGGGCTCAGTATCGCTGGGCGAGCAGCTCCTGTGGTCTTGGCCTTGGTCTGGTCGTGATTCTGGCAACAGCCTCATTCCAGGAGATGAACTGCGGGCTGCAGGAGTGGCATCATCGCGCTTGGCGCTCAGGCACACTTTGCTATCGTGTAGCGGCGTCTGAGCCATCACCTCGGGGGTGGTAGCAATGGGACCGTATGTGCGCTCCGAAGGGGTCGCGGGAGCATCGGTCATCACGTCGGGCGCATCGGTCATCACGTCGGGCTCGCTGGTGGCTCCAGTGGCTTCGGTGACAAGCTCTCCGTCTGATGCACCCAGGCTTGACTGGATTTCGGGGGCAATTGACGAGGTGTCAGAATCAGTATCTGCACCAGCCGTTATGTCCCTAGTGGGTGTGCAAGTCATCGAGCGGAGGGCTTGCTGGTTCGATTCGGGATCAGTGGACAAGTTCATCTGTGATTCGTGTGACAAGATTCGGACGCGCTCCAGTCGAGCTGGAGATAAAACTGCCGTAGCACCCATACGGACGGCAGCATCAGACTCAGTCTCACTGTGTTTGGTGCACATGCTATCTATTTTCGGACTGTCAGGTCACACGCCAGAAATAGCCGCAGTGTCAAGAACTTACCCAAATGATCTACGACACTAGCCGTCGTCGGTGTTGTGCAGCCTGATTGCGACCTGTTGAGATCATGATCCTCAACGTTGTTCTCATCTTCTGTATCAGAGCAATCATCGTCGGAGATCCATATGGCATTGTCCGTGGATTCTCCTGAAGCCGACGGGGCTCGTTCATCGCGTAGGGCAACTTGATGGCCGGGGGAAGTGAAGTGGTGCAGCGAATTCGGCTGCTCAGCATCAGAGATTGTCGACAGCATGCTGAAAAGTCTGTAAAGTTGCAAGTCAAGGGAGAAGGGAATTGCTCTAGCAGCAGGAACATGTGAAGGATGAGCGGACATTGTCTGGCTTATATCCTCGAAAGCGGGTCGCAGAAACCCTGTGGCCGGGTGCCGTCCCGACTGACCGCCCCCTGCTGCCTCCCATTTGCTCTCTGAGACCAGGGCGACTCTGATGGAGGAGGCAGACACGTAATCTCTTCTTTTGTGCAATCACTTCACTGCCAGGCCATACCAGCTGGCTAGCTGATTCCATCCTCACATCATCTCGCACGCCATCAGCGATCCACACAACTCGCTGGCAAGGCAGAGTTCTCGGAGATGCCAATTGAGGCAGGTGCTGATGGCTGTTGGGCCATTCAAACGTGACGAGTCATCTCCAGTTGATCAGACAACGTCGGATACGAAGTTCCCGGCAGCATTAGCTCTTACGCCTGGCCGTGAGGGAGCTTAATGGCGTGCCGACGCTTGTTGGTCGCCCCTCCGCGAACTTCTTGAACCACTCAGGACTCGAGAGCTGTGTATGCCGTCATGAACGCTTCATGATCTTGCAACGCTGATGCAACCGAGGCTGACAGGCGTGCAGCACCAAGAACTGGCCGGGATGCGCCCGTTCCGGCCCTGCCACTCCTCATCTTCACCCAATCACCACTCTCACAATGCCGGCTCTCCCTTAATTGAGGCGACTAAGGCATCCTGGGCGGCATGAAAACGCGGAAATTGCGGACCAGAAGGTAGTATTCGCTGGGACATCTGTGGCCGGCCGGCGGCGTCGGCCGCCCCTGAACAGGGAATTGGCGGCCGAGACATTGTCGAGCGACTCGTGATCATACACTTTGCCCGCCATGCCCCTCTGGGAGCCAATCGGGGCGGAATACCGGACTGGAAGCGTCTGGAGCCGCTTGTGTTGGTTTCAGGAGACAAGTCTTGGATGGCACCATCCTCCATCATGCGTTGGGGGTAGTGGTAAGCCATTGCGGCATTTCTATCATTGGCTGTGCCCGTCGGAGGCCTCACGAGAACAAGGGTTGCCTTGAGACGCTCTGTTGCTGCCTAAGAAGCATCACAACGATGTGAGGAGGTCCATCCAGGGACATGCCTCTAGACTGTTGACGTAGTTAGGTTCCGTGATGAGGGCAAGTGAGATAGTCATACAAACACTGATGGGGCTGGAAACAGTGTCGAAGAGTCGATTGAGCATGAAGGGGAAAGCGATGTTTGTTGCAGCCCCTAAATCAGGCGTTGAGGACAACGCAAGCAGCCACCGAGGTCAGCGAGTGTTCGCAGGACAAGTCCATCTCGATGGTAGATGATGACGCGGCGGGGCAGAGGAGAGGCAGAGGGCTTGGAGACAGCGATGCTTGAAGAAGGTGTGAGACAGTGGATGCGAATGGGGGGATCTTAAGGGAAGACAGAAGTCAAAGATACATGTTCGCAGGGACAACGAGGTCGTTGTCTTATATACAGAGGGTGGTCACGTGATGGATGGCCGAGCGCACCTTGCCCGTTTGGGCGGTGCCGCTAAACCGGAGGCGGCAGCAGTGTGTTGAAGATTACTATAAATATAAGTCTTTTATTAAAAAGGATTTCTATAGGTAATCTATATATACTAATAATATATTAATAAAAAATATAA
>JAAOAN010000657.1:0-10187 GCA_013396205.1 Fusarium mundagurra
TCTCGACGAGACTTCCAGTCGACTGCATCTCGAGACTTCCATATTCTCTCTGGGCAAGGCAACTGTCTTGTAGCGTCTCGAAGGTTGAATACAAGAGGAGTTCCGAGGAAAGTATTAAACACACATTCCAATACTTGGACACAAGTAAAGAGGCGCAACTCACTCTCGTTGGTGAGCCAGGCTTGCCATTCCTCTTCACTGTCAAGTTCAGACTGACTCGAGTGTCGTCGCTTATCAGCCCTGCCCAGTAGATCCCAGCACATTGTCGCGAGGCTGCTTCCCTTGTGCTGCAACACGACCTTGTCTTTGTGCGAGCGCGAAAACATCCACAATACATGCAGCAGGAAAACGCTCTGTACTGTGGGCATATCGACGTTCAGTATGTGATCCGAGACCTAAATTCAGATAGTTAGTACATTACACGTGACGGCAGTAAGATATCTTACGGCCGGTTCAGCAGCTCGTGCGAGTAGATCACATAATATGAGATTGTATTTCTCTGCCCCTGGAATTTCCGAGTAATGGCTTCCCACCGCCGCCGTGGCAAGTAGAAGAAGCCAGGGCAGGTCTGGGTCTTCTAAACGAGAGGGGTGTAGAAAGGGGAACTGCGAATCGAAGTACTCGAAATACAGTTCTACAAATGCATGAACAATATCGTATGGTAAGGCTATCAGTGGCGCATCTTCCAGCTGAGTCTTATAGAAGTTATTCAACCCTTCTACTGCTTGTTGCGGAATTCGATGAACGTGGCCAAAAACTTCGGCCCCAGCCCTTTCAAGGCTAATGGCTTGCGGCTCTGGGAATGGCTGACATGGCCGCGTGTGACTTGAGCATATGTTTTCAGGGCTTAAATAAGTCTGGCTAGATACCGGGACAGATGATGTTGGAATGTGATTGCTGATCGGAGCTGACCCAGTCTCAGGGAAAGATGGTGCATTATGCATCGGGGTCTGAGGAGGATCTACCAGGTCTGGTATATCTGCAAAGTCCATTGGAACTTCCAATCCCTCCATAAACCAGGGGAAAGAAAAGTTGGCCTTGAATGTATTCCAAGGCATCCAGGGGCTATTTGACATGGCACCGAGATTGCCCATGTCTCCGTCAAAGGGATGTTGGACTGATAGTGCAGGGGGATGATCCCAGTGACAGTTAGTATCCGGAACAGACGTGTAGATGGTGCCTGATCCTATTGTCGGCATTCCACTTGTATCTGAAGAAATTGATGGGGGGTTATGCCATTCATCTAATGCCGTTTGGATGTCCCCGGCCATCACAATTTCATCAGCAAGATCAGCTTCTTGCCCTCCGAGGGGTGATAAGACTGAGATAATTTGGCTAGCATCAGCATGGCTTACGCCAGCTGGCTTACCAGAGTTGTAGATACACTCTTTTTCTCTGACTTCACATCGCGAACATGGATGCCCTCCATCACAACTCTGTTTCAGCTTCGAGCAGGATACACAAGCCTGACCTCTGCGACGACGAGGTCGGCTCCGCGATGATCCCTCATGTAATGCTCGATGACGAACGAGAGTGTCACTGAATTGTATCAGCTACTGGTACCTCTCATCATTATCCATTGACAAGATGGACGGACTAACCTGCGTGAAAACGACTTGGAACAAACATTGCACTGAAAAGGTTTGTGGCCCGTGTGCCGCATCACATGTCGATCGCGGTGTTCACGGCGCTGGAATTTCTCCCCGCAATGCTCACAGGACAGAGGATCTGTCTCCATTGCGGTTCCCGGCCGTCCTCTGAATGTGTTTCCTGAGGAGGAGAAGATGGGGTCGGTTGGAAGATGAAGAAGCGGCGGAGACTTGTGACGGATGGAGATGGCGGGGGACTAACGATATTAGGTTAGTGCATACTTACCCCGTCGGCCCCCTTTTGTGGGTTCAGGGTAAATATCTCGGCTTTCGTAACAATAACCCGAAAGATAGCATATCAGCTGCACTCTTCTCAATTACTAACTAGCTAGCGGTATATTATCAATAATTGATTGGTTCATTGTATTCTGCCTGCCTTGAAGAATCGACCTGGCCCTTCGAGACTGAACCTTTTCTCGATAGTCATCACAATTTTATTCCAGAAGGATATTGAAAATGAAGAAAACTACGCTGGAATGGTTCGGTATGTCTGCCTCAAGTTACCTAGAGATGTCATCATATTGACTTCTGAGGCGCTACAACGTACCGCCTTCGTACTCGAGGCGTTACTGTCTTTTTAGATACTTGGCTCGATAAGCCCTCCAAAATGAAGACTTATCTAGCGGTTGATGATATACAAGAAGCCGACTATATCTTTATCTCACATGCCCATTTTGATCAGTGAGTATTCTGCCGCAAAAGCTGGGCACACCCCATAATGCTGACCATGAAATAGTCTCCCCGGCGCAGATCGAATTGCAATCAAGACAGGCGCCATCGTGATAGCTAACGGCGAAGCAATCAATCTGCTAAGGGAAGCCGGCGTCCCCGACCATCAACTCTTCCCTGTCCAAGGCGGCGAGCGTATCCCCTTGTTCACCCGAGAGACATGGAGCAAGGCCAAGGCAGACCCATCACTCTTCTCCCCTGGTCTCCCAGGCGCACCAAAGCGTCCGCTAGACGAACTCGCTGCGCTTTCAGTTGACGTCTGGCCTTCGCTACACTGCATGATGCCAGCAGATCATCCCGAAGAAATCGACACAGCAACAGTGTACAAAGGCTCGGCAAGTCCTTATAGCTGTACTCTTGACATCACCATCGGAATGAAGTACGGGCTGTTAAAGATTGGTGAACTCATGCCGCCTGAGAAACTCACGCCAGGCCATCGCTCTTTCATCGAGTATGTGAGCGATCGAAAGCGCAACGTCTTTTCTCACTGTGACGGCGGGCAATTGATGTATAATTTCGTGATGGGTGAGAAAGCGCTGCTGTGGAGTGCGCATCTGGGAGGCTATGAGGGTATTCTCAAGGAATTGCAGCCGAAGCCAGATATTGCGATTATGGCTATCGCTGGGAGGGCAAACTTGAATGGGAGACCTTTTGATGGCTCAGCGGCTGAGTTTGCAGCTATGAAGGTTGGGTGGTTGGGGAACCCCGCAAAAGTAATCTGGTGTCTACATGATGAAGCGTATGTATATTTGACCTTGTTAGCTCACTTTGTTGGTGAGATGTTTGTACGGAGAGATCGGCTGACCATTCACAGATGTATGGCACCCCGGAGAATTCATACTGGGGCAGCTACGAAGGCTGTCGAGGAAAATGGCAAGACAAAGGTCTTGACGATGGATTTTGCTCAGCCAGTCGAATTGGGTATATAACTTCAGTTTGGGATTGCAACTGGTATGATGAATATCACCCAGAGATTATCTTATGTGAAGAATATTGGCATAGTGAGTACTTGACTTTTCTGTCAGAAGATTAGCCATAGTTTGTCCCGTTGCATGGTCGAAGGTTACTTAATGATGACAATGGTGTTTGTGTTCTTTCAAGACAACTTATTTGCTTTCGTACTCTATACGAATAAACTCCTCATCAATAGTTTGACAGTTAAAGGTTGTCTTTCAGTCAATAGCCTCAGTTGCCAATAACCCATGTAGCTGACGCATGTTTCTTGTCAGGCCGGAGAAACTTCCCTATACCGTTGACTCCAGAATTATGCCGTTAATCCCGACGAAGTAAGTATAAACTCTGTATCTGATGGTCGAGGCACTTCCCCTCCGCATTCCTGATTTGCGTTCGCCAGATCAAGCCTAGGCCTAGAACTCGTACCCCGCGCGGCTGTCCCGTCGGCTACTAACGGACACTACCCCGAACGGAACGAAAGAGGACCTCCACCTCCAATTTGAGTGCTGCACCATGGAAACTCTCCATCGGATCTGGGGTGCTAGCATTGCTTTGTAATGTCTGCTCGGCTCGGCACGGCGCTTTACTCTGGGAATGCTATCTTGCTAAAACCGCAGGATATTGCTTTAGTGGTACCAACCGCTTCTAAGACCGCTTATCCCATTGTCTTCTTATCTTTGAGACCCCGGTGACAGCATATAGCTTCACAACAAGAATCACTCCTAGCGTCGACCTGCGAACACTATACTCGTCCATCATGGCCCTAACCGACAGTTCCACAACAAGCTCAACGCGACACCACGCATTTGAAACGTCTGAGAAAGGTCCCAATATCGAAGCACTACCAGATACACAAACGATATCTCCCGTCAGCGAAACAGAGTACCCCGAAGGCGGCCGAGAAGCATGGCTCGTCGTCGTCGGGGGCTGGTGCGGTCTCTTCTGCACTTTCGGCCTGGTCACTTGCGTGGGCGTCTTTCTCGAGCACTACCAGACTGGACCGTTGAAGGAGTACAGTCCTAGCACGATCAGCTGGATTACGAGCTTACAGGTGTTTTTCCAAGTTGGTGGTTCTGCAGTTGTAAGCCACCTCTTGTTATATCGCAATCCAGGTCACAACGCTGACAATTTCCAGTGGGGTCGTGTCTATGATTCTTACGGTCCCAGATGGCTTCTCCTCATCGGAGCTCCCGTATATGTCTTCGGCATCATGATGCTGTCCTTGTCAAAGGAGTACTACCAGATCCTGCTCTCTCAATCGCTAGTCAGTTCACTGGGCTCAGGCGCCGTATTTGCCGCATCTCTTACCTCCACAACGTCATGGTTCCAAAAGAAGCGCGGAACCGTCTTTGGCATCGTCAATTCGGGGTCGTCTGCTGGTGGTGTAGTGCTACCCATCATGCTATCTCGCCTGTTCAAGATGATAGGCTTTGACTGGACTATAAGAGTGGTCGGCTTCTTGTTTCTTGGCTTGATGTCGATTTCTTGTTTGTTAATCAAGTCACGCATCCCACCGAAACCTCGGCCCTTTGCATTCGTGGACTATCACCGCTGTTTTAAGGAACCAGTGATGTTGTTGACTATGCTGGGTGGGTTTCTGTTTTTCTGGGGCATGTTTCTGCCGCTGAGCTACATCATTGTCCAGGCAAAGGCGAGTGGGGTTTCAGCCAGCCTCGTACCATATCTTTTGCCTCTGATCAATGGCATCAGTCTGATAGGTCGCCTGACAGCAGGTGCGCTGGCAGATAAAATCGGAAACTTTAACTGCATGTTGATGATCACAGGCTTCACCGGAGTCTTGACGCTCGCGCTTTGGATCCCAGGTAGCCAAAGCACGGGCGCCATTATGGCATACGCTGTGGCTTTTGGCTACGGCTCAGGTGGTTATGTTTCTATCTTCCCAGCCTGTGTCTCGCACATCAGCCCTATCGCGGAAATTGGTACAAGAATCGGGCTTGCGTCGTTGGTTAATGCATTTGGTGCTTTGACAGGTAGTCCACTTGGAGGTGCCTTGATCTCGGATCAGAGTGGAAGAGGGAATAGCTTTTTGGCATTGCAGCTGTTTTGTGGTTGTACAATGATTGCTTCGGTATTTGCTTATGGGGCTGCACGGTATGCTCAGGTTGGTTTCAAATGGACAAAGGTCTAGTTTGGTCAAGTAAAAGTTGACAACATAGGTCATCTTTATTAAAATAATCAGATTATCAGAATGATTAGATGAAGCTAGAAACTCGATTGAATCCATTACTCATAAGAATGTTCGTAGGCTTTATATTGTTCAAGGCCCTCACTGGGATGAATGCTCGTCCAGTGATTCATAGCACGGCCATATGATATACTTCTATTAGCCAAGACAATAGACTGCATCCTTTTAACAGTGGGAATTACGAGAATCTAGATAGAAAGAAGATTAAGTATATATACCTTTCGTAAATAAAAATGAACAATTCGTGCTCGATAAGATGCCAAAACTCATGTGACGACTGACGCCAGGCAACTTGATACGAAGGAAGACGCGCAGCCTGCAGCAGCTCTTGGCCATATTCAACTCCAAGTAACACTTCTCGAAAGGCCGTCCCTTCAGAAGAAACATAATACATATTCACGCTACTAGACTATGCTTTGGGGGGTTAACAAGCTTTGGGGCGCCTAGACTCACACAACCGTAAAGAACACATATAAACACATATAAGACGCTACCAGACGTTGTAACAAAACTTCATTGCACCACGCCACATAGTTCGTACGCCCTACGCCAGGTCGGGCGCCTCATCCTTCGGTTCCCATCCAAACAACTTGAGGCACTTGACGATACCACCAATTACAAAGAACATGAAACGAAGGCCCAAGATGACTCCTTTTCCAGTCAGGCTCTCCAGGTCTGGCATCTATCAAACTCTTAGCTTAATCTTTCTCAAGGGATTCCTTCAACATACCTTCTGGTAGCTACTCTTCTTGACCCATTCAAAGGCTCTTGGCATCATAGCCTTCTCGTATACCGCTAGTTGCTGCGCAACCTGACTGTCCTTCACGCTGCCATGCCTACTCTTCAGATCTGCGAGTTCGAGTAGAGGGCCAAGTGCATCGGCTGTGTCCTGGACAGCAGTATTTGCGCCCATTCCTCGGGATGGAAGCATCGGGTGGATGGAGTCACCAATCAGCCAGACTCGCGGGTTCGCAATGTCGGGGTTTGTCCTGTTCTCATCCCGAGACAAAAGGCGTTGTCTCCAATCCATTGGAGTGTTGTTCTTGGCATACCTCCACGGCGTGGTCATGATGGCCTTTTCGTCAATCGCATCCACCAGCTTCAAAAGGTCGGGGTGAAAACCAGCCTCGGTAAGTTTCTTCCTCATCAGTCCTTTCTTATCCTTAACATGAGGTAACTCGGCTGCTTCTGGTCCGGTAGACCAGTCCATTGCGAAAAATAGTGATGCTTCGTTTTCGTCGTAGTTCTTCGGCTTCAGACTTTGTGTCGGGTCCCAATTGTCAGTCTTGCTGCTGGGGGTCATACTGCCTGGAAGATATACGGCAGAAAATATCGTGGCCTGGGAGTTTCTGGTGCAGATAGTGCCTTTTTCCAACAGCTGTCTTGGCAAAGTCTGTAGAACATTCCATTGCAAATTGCATTTACTCAAGTAGCCACCATGTCCAGGCTTGACGGCGGTGATAATATTGTCCAGACCGATCTGCTTATTAGCACGGCTTCCACTTCCGTCCGCGCATATGAGTATGTCACAGTCTTGATGGGAGTTGTCAGCGATGTGAACCCTAATGTTGCTTTGTTCATCCGTCTTGTCCTGGAGGACTTCATATCTGACATATTTCTTGCCATATTGAATCGCATCGCACTCCTGCAGCGGCTTCTGAAGAAAGTTTCTCAAGCGCAGACGCGCAATGGGAGCACTCTTCTCATACATCGGAGCCTTACTCAAGTCGATCATCACTTTCAAGTCGGAAGGGCTGAAGATGCAAGGTGCGGACGACACGACACCTCCAGACTTTCCGAACTGGGGTAGCAAGGCTGCATATTGATCTGGGGTGAGACAAGCTTTGAAGCCGGCCAGGGCGTGTGCTCCAAGACGGATTTGATAGCCTCCATTTTCGGAACCTGCTGGGTCGCGTTCATAGACTGTCACGTCGACTTTGCCGTTGGATTTGTTGATCAGGCCGTTGGCTAGACAGGCACCGGCGAGACCGCCACCGATTATGATGACTTTGAGAGGCGCCATTGCGCAATTAGGAAAGTCGTCTTGTTGGTCACTTTGTGAAGTCAGTTGTAAGTGAAACGCGATAGAAATTTGGTGCTGGAGAAGTATTATAAATGAGGTCTGAAAGCTTCACTGGGTGACAATCGAAGTTGGTCCAAAGGCAAAAATAATATCTTGTTATTTGAGTAAAATTTCCCTCCACTTTTGGCCATGCGACTGATTCTGTTTTAATGTCTTTGTCTTGGGCACATGTTGGACAATTCCATCGTAAAGGCACGGCCATGCACGGAGACCAAGTCTGGTTAGTACCCCGCCGGCCCCGTCGGATGCGGCCCCGTGATTACCCCAACCCAAGGAGGAGCAAAAGCAAAGGCCAGATGTGCATTCACGGTCAAACACGGCCTTTCGAGAATTCCGTGGCTTTGGCGCTGGCATGAAACATGGAAGTGGATCAAAAATCATGACCACTGGAAAATATCAGTGCCTATAACTAACTGTGTGATAACAACCTGGCTTGCTCCCCCCGCCTATTGCTACGAACTACGAGGACAAGTCGGTCACGGACCCCACTTGTTTATCGAAGGATCAATGTCTGATCTGAAGGAGCCAGGTTAGCCAATGAAGACTTGATAAGGCTTCTGTCTATTCACTTGCCATTAAAAGCTATGTCCCTTCATTTGACAAATCCATTTTCTTTACTCCTGTTTCTGTCATCCTCTTATGAAACAGTCTAGAGAAAGCGAAGTGATACAAAAGAACATCAAATGTACGATACAAGGCAAAGCATCTGGTACAGAACATATCACTCAATAGCTGCACTGCTTGACGATTGTCATATCTCATGCTATTGCTATCACATTCGCCGCAAATTTAAACAGAAGTATCCTACAAATAAGTTAATTATAATATAACGGTATTTTAATTAGTGGAGTAAGTGAATGCTCTCTCTTAATATTATAGGTTCCATATGTCTACAGCTGTTTCACAGCTTGCTCCCTCACCAGAGTATTGACCAGAATACAAAAACAAAGTCGGAGAAGGCTGTCAGAACTATACATACACTGGAATTCATTGTACTTCAGGCAATTTCTATTTTAGTAGTAGTGACTGGCATGGCCCATGCAGCAGATTCTTTGTCCTTCGGTGTTAGGGTTCTTGACTCCGCCAACTTCACTCTTGGGTCACTTCGTGAACCCGTAGAAACTTCATGGCAGGTTTCAAGACTCTTATTGGCTCCGCAATAACCCTGAATAGGTCTAGAAGATTTGATGGCGATCAGGATAATGATTCAGCAGCAATACCTAGATACAGAAGATAAAAGCCTCTTCACAGTAGTACGGCAGCAAGTTCTTTATTACCATTCATCCTCAAATACCCAGGACCACCTCTATCGCGAAATAAAAAGGCTCGTTAGTTCTTCAGTATGTCGGGTCATCCCGTACCCCTTCGAAGACTTGGCCGGAATGGGCCAATGGTCCCAGTATTAGGTCACGGTCTCATGGGCATGTCTGCTTTCTACGGAAATTTACCAAGAGACGAAGAGCGATTCTCAGTGCTTGACCGGGCTTTGAACCTGGGTGCCACAAACTGGGATAGTTCTGTGTACGTATCTTCTGATTCTTTCCCTTTATTTTCCTGAACGATATCACTGAGGCTTGGTTTTCCGTTAGTATGTATGGCGATAATGAATTCCTTTTAGGTAAATGGTTCAAGCGCACTGGCAAAAGAGACAAGATTTTTCTTGCGACCAAGTTCGGATTTGCCAAAGGATTAGCCGACCTAAGCGTTGTTAATAGCTTGGAGAAGCACTGCAAGAAGGCTTATAAAGAAAGCTTAAAGAGACTTAATACTGACTGCATTGACCTTTACTATATGCATCGTGCTAACCCCAAGACTCCCATTGAGGAGACTGCGGGCTATGGTTGAATTGAAAGCGTAAGGACTGATACTCCTGGTCTAAGAGCATGCAACTAATCAGATAATATTATTCAGACGTGGGAAGATTAAGTATATTGGTCTAACGTACATGATAAGCTTGCGTGACAAACAAGCATGCGTGACAAAAATTTCAGCCTTTAAAAATCAAAAACACCATAAAAACACAGCAAACCCCTGAAGCAATTAATAGTAATTACTGTGTTCTCCTTTAGACACTGCGACAACTATCTGACATCCTCTTGCATTATGACTGGTCTTGCCGCATGTTCTACAACCCCTTTCCTTCGCTCGTGCCGACCCTTTCTGACCACCACCTCCCGACCATTCGGCCACTGACTGCATATCACCATCTATCTGGTCAATTGCTCGTCTTCCTTCCTCCACTGTCATTGCCCCTCCTTTCTGTAGTCGGGTTCTTTTTGCCCTCCGCCGCCGGCTTCGTTTCTCATTTACCTGCCGAAGGTCGCGGTTCTCAGCTCTCAATAAGGTATTCTCATGCATTATTGCCTTAGAAAGAGGCTTCAGTGCTCCTAGAATGGACTCAAGAGAGCTGCTTTAATGTCTTCTAATTCTTCTTTCGAGGTACTCAGACTGTGACCCGGCCTCAAGCACCGTCTTTGGCGTCTTTGAAGCCTATGGGGTAGAGAGGCCAGTCTCCTCCTCAACCGGCGCGGAGTTCGTAGCTGCACATCAAGCTTTAAGAGGACAC
>JAAOAN010000662.1:0-12974 GCA_013396205.1 Fusarium mundagurra
GTAGGTTTGCTGCTTCTTGATAAGAGACCCAGGGTAGGCGGAACTATTTCTATATTTACAGTAAAATATAAGATATTTGCCTAGACTTTATATACTCGTAGATTTTAATAAAAGAGGTTTAAAAAATTTAACTTCTCTTAAGAGTATATTACTTTTAATAAAAAATAAAATTTATTAAATTTAATAATTAATAATTACTACAAGCTTTTACTCTATCATAAAAAAACTACAATTTACTAATAAGTATATACTAGTTATATTAAAGCTCTAAGTCTAATTTTATCACAATTTTAACATTAACATATAATGTCTTTACTTAAAATGTTCTTGCCACAATTACATGGCAATGAAACCCGCCGCAAGATAAAGGGCTCCTGGCAGACATCACTGACGACTCCATTAGTGGGTCATTAATAGACGGATCGGGCCGCCCTAGCATAGAAAGAACAGGAACTAGGTCTTTAACATTTTGCAGGTATTTATGTGTTGGCTGTAGCAGTCGGACTAGAAATAAAGCTTTGCCAGTAGGAATATAATTTTTAGGCTAGGAGAACGACTAGCCCAGCGACTTACCGTGCTTTTATCTGGAGGCCAGGCGCGCGATGCAAGTATCAGCTGTCGAGTCTCAATTGCTGTACATATAGTGTTCTACCAAACGAGAACATATAAAATAATTTCTCATACATCTTCTCCACGATTTTTGTCTTATTGTAACAGCATGTAATATACAGAAAGCTAAACTCTCCTTTACTTGTCATATCCTTATGTTAGCATCCTACGTCCTGACAATTTCGTTCTCTCGCTCGTTTTCGCTTGGATCACGGGAATCAAGATACCAAGCTAAAGTCTGACTGGTAGGGCGCCACCTGTGCAATAATTGGCTGCAAATCCTGGAATATTGGTTGTTCTGCAAGGATGATGAGACTGTTGCTTGCAAAAGTGCATAACTAACAGACAGAGCTGAAAATTACCCTGCTCTGTTGGTTTCCATCCAGATTTGATTTCTCCCTTCAATCTAGCTTCAATCCAAACAGACAGCGGCTGAACGCGTCAGCAAAGGACTCAAAAATCCTCTGCCTCGCTTTACTATCCCGTCACTGGCTTTACTACGCTGCTCTGGATCATTAGAGATCTCCGTTTCTAACTGACAATCGAATCGCCGCCGACCGGACCCAACCTCCCAACATCTCAGAATGGGAGCGTTAGCTTGAGCATCTTAATATCGGACCATCAACTGGGCAATCGAGATCTACCTAAGAGTCTTCAAAAATGACGTATCCAGATGACGCTGGGGCCTCAGTCAACCCCTCCGATGCGCAAACCAGCTCTTCAAAGTCCTACCCATCTCGCCCAAGTGACCGCCGTGGCTTCGAGATAGCTATCATTTGTGCATTGACGCTTGAAGCAGATGCTATCGAAGCCTTGTTCGATCATCACTGGGAAGACGACGGTCTACCTTTCGATAAGGAGCCAGGCGACCCCAATGCCTACTCAACTGGAGTAATTGGCCGCTTCAATGTTGTCCTCGCATACATGCCAGGAATGGGCAAAGTTAATGCCGCCACCGTCGCTGCCAACTGTGGAAAAAGCTTTCCAAGCATCAAGCTTGCTCTCGTTGTCGGCATCTGTGGTGTCGTTCCTTTCAGCCCTACTAAGGATGAGATCATCCTAGGCGATGTCATCATTAGCAACGGGGTCATCCAGTATGACTTTGGTCGACAGTTTCCCGAGCGCCTGGTCCGTAAAGATACGTTGTAAGACGTCCCTGGCAGACCCAACCTGGAAATTCGTGGAGTCTTGGCAAAGCTGAAAGGACTCCGACACCGCCGCCAGTTGAGCGCCAAGATTGAAAGCTTCCTGGATGTTCTCCGTCAGGATCCAGAACTTCATGCTGAGTATCCTGGATCTACGGAAGACAAGCTCTTCGAGGCTACCTATCGTCACGCGGATGATCAGAGGTCATGTGAGCAGGCTGGATGCAAAGGCGACCTAGTTAAGAGAAACCGCCTGTCGACTACAGATGTCCCCCCAAAGCCAGTTGTCCACTTTGGTTTGATGGCTTCTGCAGACACAGTTATGGAGTCTGGCGAAGATCGTGACCGCATCGCCTCAACGGAAGACGTCATTGCCTTTGAGATGGAAGGCGCTGGTATCTGGGATAGCTTCCCATGTATCATCATCAAAGGTGGTTGTGACTATGCTGATAGTCATAAGAGCAAGGTCTGGCAACGATATGCAGCAGCCACGGCTGCAGCTTGTGCGAAGGCTTTTCTGGGCTTTTGGGTTCCGTCAGTCACTCAAGGTTCGTAGCAACTGGCGTTTGATGGGATGTAATTAATTGTGTTTCAAGATGTCGTATGTCTAACTGCAAACCTCAAGAGACGCTGCTCTTTAGCAGATCGAGAATATTTTGATCCGAGAAAACGGCTCGCTGAAGAGCCCATGACACATGAATTGAAGGTCGGTAAGGCTAGCCAGTGTACCTGTTCACAGATCCCTATCGCTAAGACTGGCCTTCAGATCAGACAGTAATTCCACCGCAAACAAGAGAGAATGCGACAACTAGTTAGTACAGCTAGGCCATTCACCATTCTGCCCTTCTGACTCACGCATGACAGAATCCAGGACTCACTACCTACCGCTACCGAGGAACAAGAACTTTACAGGTCGCGAGGGAACAATCGCTGAGCTTCAAAAGCTTCTGTTCACTGATCCAAATGGCCAACGGGTCGCCTTAGTCGGTTTGGGCGGCGTTGGCAAGACACAAATTGCTCTTCAGCTTGCACATATTGTGAAGAAAGAAGACCAGGCAGACCGTAGCTACTCCGTCATATGGATACCCGCGTTGAGCATGGCGAGTTTCGAACAAGCCTGCAGCAAGATGATTAGCAAATTTGGCATTGAGCAGATCAAAGAGGAGAACGCCAAAGAAACATTCAGGAGGTTTCTAAGCTCAGAAAAAGCCGGAAAGTGGTTTCTCATCATCGATAATGCAGATAATATCGAGACTCTGTATGGAACGGCTGAAGCCCCGGGAGGCATCGACGAATTCATACCAGACTGCGAGCACCGATACATTCTGTACGCAACCCGATCTCGAGAAGTTGCCGTTAGCGTGGCACACAACAATGTCGTCAAGCTGTCAGAAATGGATGATGAGGATGCGAAGGCCCTCTTGCAGGGGTCATTGATCAAAAAAGAACAGATGCAGGACACAGCTCTCATCGACAAGCTCCTACACAAGCTTGCCTATCTACCTCTTGCTATCACCCAAGCTTCAGCATACATGAAAGTCAATGAGATCTCAGTCAACGAGTATCTCTGCCTCCTCCAAAAGACCGACCAGGATATGGTAGAACTTCTGAGTTACCATCTAGTACCCCTCACCCGGTCAGCAAAAAAAATATTCCCCCATACAAAATGCGATTTTTCATTTGAACAGTTCTTAAACAAAAGCGAAGCTATCAGCATGGAAAAATGTCTATTCTATTGAAAATTGCATGGAATTTAGCATTTCAGCGTTGCTTCCCCAGTGACGCATGCGGTATAGCCGTATGGCACTAATACCAACTGTCTTGAAACGCCTCCCTCATCACCCCACCTCCGCCAGGTTTCATCGGATTTTTCTCTACACCAGCCTCCCAAAACGACGCTCAAAATGTCCCAGACGCCTTATACAGAGGATGATGTTATTGAAGCCATGCTGGATGTCACAGATAATGGACTCTCGCAGCATGAGGCCGCCCAGAAGCATGGCATGCCCCAGACCACCCTCTCTGACCGACTAAGAGGCATACAGCCTAAACCAGAAGTCACCCATCCTGCCCAGCTGTTATCCAAGTCCCAAGAGACCAGGTTGGTAACCTGGATACTCCGGCAAGAGGCCCTGGGCTATGCTCCGTCCCACAGTCAAGTCCGTGCCACCGTCGCTGCCCTCCTACGACAACAAGGCAGGGAACGGCCTATCGGTGCACATTGGCTAGCCAGGTTCATGAAACGGCATCCGTCCATAAAGACGAAGATCGGAAAACGCCAGGAGGCATCGAGGTTCAATTGTTTTACCCCGACCGCCGTCAATTGGTACTTTGATATCCGGGAGAAGGAATATGGCTGGATCAAACCCGAGAACACTGTCAACGTTGACGAGGGCGGTATCATGGCCGGATTTGGTGAGCATCAGTCGTTCTAGCCATTGAATGAGCTAATCCATTGGGAACATAGGCTTGGATTCCTTGGTTATTGGCAGTAGCGACCCCAGGAGGAAGACCTTCCTCAAGGGCTCTCAGTCCCGCACTTGGACTAGCTTTATCGAAGCCGCGACTGCAACTGGCCGTCTTCTGAAACCGGAGATTATATTCAAAGGCAAAGAGCTTTAGCAACAGTGGTTTATCGATGAGTTCAGGGAGGTGGCCGACTGGTATTACGTCACGTCCGACAACGGTTGGACCGACAACCACATCGCAGTCGAGTGGCTCAGAGAGGTCTATCTTCCCCAAACGCAACCGGAAGATGAGTCTGATGCGAGGCTTATCATACTGGATGGCCATCGAAGCCACGTATCTGTGCGTATCTGCCTGTTCCGAACTTTCTGGACCAAAAATGTCGCTGACTCCCAATCCAGGATGAGTGGATGGCTACGTGCTTTTTGAACAACGTGTATTGCTGTTACCTACCAGCTCACTGCTCCCACGGCCTACAGCCACTCGACAATGGCCCATTCAATGTATCCAAGGCTGCCTATCGCAAAGAACTCCAAAAGCTGACAAGCCTGACCGACTCTGCGCCGGTGGATAAGGTCAACTTCATCAGGGCCTATGCCAAAGCCAGGGAGGTGGGTATGACGAAGAAGAACATCCTCTCGGGCTGGCGAGTGACTGGAAACTGGCCGGTTTCACGACGGAAAGCACTCATACATCCAGATATTCAGCCAGACAAAAAGGAAACTACACCTGCATCAGATGGCCCGAGCGACGGGCAACGCGACTCTGATAACACGCCAAAGACCAGCCGTCATATCAGGGATCTGGGGAAGAACAAGAGCCCCTCAACGAGAAGGCGCTATTCTGTGATATCGAAGGGTTTCGAAGCACAAGAGTCAAAGATCGCCTCCTGAGCGCAAGAGTAGCCAGTTTAGAGGAGGAAGTCGGGCGGTTGAGCAGAGGCAAGAAGAGAAGAGCGATACCGAATCCCAACAGGAAGTTCATAACACTAGCCGAGGCTCTAGTGGCTGGTGACACTATTTCTAGGTCAAACGAAGCAATTGAAGAGGCAGAAGCTGTTGAGGAGGTGATCGAGGTGGGAGGGGTGGAAGAGGATGAGGGCTCAGATTCGGAGGCGGAAGAATTACCAGTTGTACGGACCCGCGCAGGGCGCGCAGTTAAAAGACCAAGAGTATATTAAAATACATTCAATTCTGATCTTGATCCTAAATATGAATTTATTTTTGCTATTTTTATCAGGTTCTTACTAGCATGATGAAAAATCGCATTTTGTATGGGGGAATATTTTTTTTGCTGACCGGGTGAGGGGTATGACCGGGTGAGGGGTACTAGATGGTATTTCATACTAGCTACGATATAGTCACCGAATCTACCGTGCTGAGAGCTTCCGTCTGGTATCAATTCCATCATGATCAGAGATATATTCCCGAATCATCGAAAGACCGTCGAAAGACCGATATCAGTGACATGGCGCAATGAGCCTATGCTTACCGTCACTGCGAGAGAACAGCCCAAAGCCCAGATTAAGCCAAGTCCAGTCCGCTTGAAAGATGTTTGTCTCTCAAGCATTTTCGTCCACTCTCGCTGTCCCATGTCATATCGGGTTTATCGACGAAGACGGGAGTCACATGTCTGGACTATTAATCTAGGCCGCAGTTTGCACTGCAGTCTGGTCTGACGGTGACGGACGGACCGATAGTTCAGTCTGCACATCTCAGTCAGACTGCTAGTCCAGTTCGACCAAGGTGAGACGGACTGCTGGTTTAGTCTAGCCAAGTCAAACGGACTAAATGGCCAGTCTGGGGCGTCCAGACGGACTGATTGCACTATTAGGAGCGCTGGTTTCGTTTCCTCAATTATGTTGGAAGGACGAAGCTCCGCGTGGGCGCCCGAACTACGAGGAATGCTCTCCCTAGATGCTGTTCAAGCATCGAGAGAGCTAAAGCGGAAGCGCCCTATTAGCGCCCCTGAAGTTGAGCCCGAATACGGCGTGTCTAAGTCGCCACGCCTAGAGCTTGGTGAGGAACCAGGAATCGGTCTTGGAGCTGGAGCTCTTGGCGAGGAGACCATGACCGGTGAAGAAACAATGTTTGAAATCCCCGCCTTCGAGGAGATCACTGCCCCTCTCGCTCCACCCGCCGAATATCCCCCTATCTCGATAGCTGCCGAGCACGCAGTCCACATTCTGCGAGACCAATTCGGCCCCGAAGCTGCGACCAGCCCCGGCAGGCGAGCGACCGCGTCTGTTGTTTTCCAAGACCTCCTTCCCGAGTATCGGACCACTAAGGCCGAGGCTACTAAAATGTTCTTTGAGTGTCTGGTGCTCGCTACTAAGGACGCGATCAAGGTTGAGCAGGTCCTAGGGCTGGGAGATGATATCCGGATCTGGGCAAAGGAAGGCCTCTGGGGATGACCCGAGATGCGGGTGGCGAGATGTTGTTGGAAAATCCGGGAATCCCCTTCTCTTCAGGATTCAGACTGTTCGTCTGAAAGTCCTAGATGAAATCATTAGAGATATAAACCCTAGAAGCACTCTCATCTCAATTATTAACAACCAAGTTTCATAAAAAAAAAAAAAAAAATATTTTTACCCAGCACTACTGCGCAATATAAACAACATCATGTACGTTAATGGATTTTTGATCCGCATACTTGGATGATCCGCAAGCTTATCATATACGTTACAAGTAGGGCCCTTCTTTCCGGCCTTGCAGCCGTCAGGTCCACTTCTTCGTCACTACATTAGAAAGGATAGCTATAGTGGAGAGGGAGTGGTGAGTTCTCAAAAGTGTACGAAATGACCGTAGGTCACCTTGACTGCCATGAATTACGTGGGATATCAGACCCCAGTGCGATCTGTAAGAGGTAAACTAAATAGAATCGTGGTCGGATCGGACTTGCAGGCTTTCCATGCGTACGACTATGGTGCCAACATCAACATAGAGGTTAACGAAGGTATAGCCAACCTCGAAGAAGAAATCGTCATCAGATCGGCCTACTCTGACGAGCCGAGTGACGAGAGCGATGAGGGTGACGATGATGAACATAGTGGCTTGCAGACAATGCAGCAAGGATGGGATCACGATGATGGAGAGATGCATCGCCGATATGACGTCGAAATAGAGGATGACGACGGCCTATTTGTGTCGAACGGGCCAGATAACATCGCCCCCCGATCACCTTCCAACTTCAGCCCCGGGGGTATCGACGTGGATCATCGAGGCCGTGAGGATGAAGTCGACGCGAACGGGTGCAACGACGACGACGACAATGGCGACAATGGCGACAATGAGCGGGAGCAGAGGTTTCTCGAGTGGATGGACGAGTCTGAAATCATTTCTATGAACCAGCCCACCGGGACACGGCTACAAGATCAGGAGAATGAAGATGATGGTCAGACCGATCCTCATCAGCCGTCAGTAGGCACAGGTGCTGACGACAACGACGACGTCCGTCAAGGGCAGACACCGGACGTCTCACCATCCAGTCTGCCTCCGTCACTAGCATCAGAGGATCAGAGGGAATATGATGCGTTGTACAGTCCTGGTCTGATGCGATTGCGTGAAGCCCTTGAAGCGAAGTACAACCTCGACAACATCAGCCACGCCTCCTACGCCCTGGCTGTTGACGTCAATTGTACCGCAGCAAATAAGGATCCCGAGACAGAAGGAAGACCAGGTCCTCCTGTGTGCCTACTTGCCGACCGTAACCGGGTGGCTGGGGAGTTTTACGGGAGCAACTATACCTTCTACCCACTAGGATTTCACCCTGCATACGGGAACTTCACATCAGATCGCCCACCTGCGTTCCTGGACAGCGACCTCTTTACCGTCATGAAAGAAAATATGAGTCACCAGAACCAAGGCGCCGACGTGCTCTCTTTCGGTTTCTTCCAGGGCTACTCCAACCTGAAGCGGTCTATCCGGCATGGACCCCACGACCTACTGGCGAGTCACGGTCTTGCCACGGCTGCACTCACCATTCCCTCGACGGAGGCCCAGCGTACGGCTCTGCTCAAAGACAAGCAGCAGCGACTACTTGCCCAGGTGCGAGGGCGGCTTACACCCGATAATCCCGGCGCTTCGACACCCTTTGCTCGAGAGCGACAGAGGGTTGAGGCGGCCATGCAGGCGAACGAGTTTGCGTTTCGATTCGAGCAGGTCATCTCCATCGACGCTCCCCGGCTCGTGCGCCATCGTCGAAACTTTAGTAGCGTACTACAGCCCATTTTCCAGCTAATGCGTCTCTTCCTCAAGGAGAAGCAACTCTATGCAGGAATCCTCCGGCGTTTCAACCCGGATATCTTTCCAGGAGTCATGGTGGCTTTTGCTAGGGTTATGGAAGCAGCCATAGCAGAAATGGACCGTCGCTTTCGCGAGGCTGGGTCGAAAGGACTAGGTATGGCTCTCTCCGAAGGCGTCGCTGCTCTCGATCGACTGGGCAATTTTTGCTTCACCGGGGACCCGAGGGTACTTCCTACCAAAGTCATGAAGCTCCTTGGAACGATGGATAGTCTAAAAAGATCTGGTTGGCCATTTATATCGCCGCGAATGTTGGACATTCGACATGGACAGGGACTCGTCAACCTTGTGGGATGGCCACAGCTGAGCAATGGACGACCTGTTCTGATGCATGTTGCCTCGCTGGAATACCACTACGATAGAACCGTAGCATCTAACCGACACAGTCAATTGTGGTTTGCTGAGCTTGGGGGTCGGTCAATAGACGGGATGGATAGGATGACAACGTTCCTTCATGAGGTATTCCAAGATCTGTGGATACCAGAGACGGTCGCTTTTATTGCTCGCCAAGTTCGCCGTGGCTTGAATCGTGGTATCCGCAGTGGCGGTAGGAGCGGTGTTGGAGATCATGGTGATGTCGACACGGGCAATGAGGAGAGTGCTCAGGCGATGATCGCGTTAGAAGCCTGGGAGGCGCGAGACAGTCCATTCAAAACGTCGTACGTACCAGGAGTCTCTTTAGATTCCTTAGCGCTCCTAACATTGCCACAGAAACTTCGAGAAACTATCGGCGGAAGTACTCAAGTTCGATGACCGTTCGACGGATGAATCGAAGATCGTCCTAAAGACGCGACGCGACTTTGCAGAAGAGATGTTCGTTGCCTTGATGGAGGGTGGTAGGAAGGGCCACCCGGGAGTCGAATCTATCGCACCGACCCACTCAACATGGCCCTCTATTCTCCGGGCCGCCATCCAACACACCAGAGGCAGCTTCGCAACAAGGGCTCAGTGGGTCTCGGGCATCGCAGCTGCCATGGTATCTGCAAGTATCGAATGGGTACCTGGCTCTCATCGCCGGAGATTGACGCATCAGCAGGTAGTACAGCTCGTGGGAGCGGCTGCATCCACAACTGTCCTCGCGGCTCGGCCCGACAGCCTCAAGAGACGGGCGCTAGAGGCGGAGGCTCGTAGGTCTGTCGATTCAACTGGTGTCAAGCGAGCGAAGATCCGACCACGGATCGATCTAGGTTGTAAGATACCGATCAAGCAGATCCCAGATATTGTGGAAAGAGGCTTTACGGAGATACGCCGGCTGTTCGCGAAAGGGGACCAACTCGTTCTATCCCATTACTGTGCAGCGTACTGCTGTCTGACAGATTGTCTTGAGGATCCATTATGTGATCTTATGCTCATGCTCACGCTAACTATCACAGCGTCGAGCGCAACCCCCGAGGTTCGGCCCAATACGAAGTGTTTCAGCGTGACGACCAAGAGAAGGGATCCAGCTCTTCTAGCAGCCAACATGGTGACGAGAATGCTTTGGTTCCTGCGGCCAGAGGCATTTCCGTGGGATAAAGACCAGGATACAGTGCTACGGGTGTCTGAAATGACAAAGAAAATCGGTGAGCCGCGCCCATGATCCCGTCCAACGTCAATGAAATAGCATGAGTGATGACCTGACGATCTGTAAATGTAGAGCATAAAGGGGTCAACAATCGAATGCTTCGAGAACTGGGTTGGATCAAAGTCAAGGGTAACCGGGATAGTCCACGCAACTGCGAGTCGCGTCTTACGCCTAAAGACGAGCTCTTCAAACTGCGTAACGACCTGATATTTCTCATAAAGGAGCCGAGGACTTTTATTGGCAGTGTATTCAAGAGTAATAAAGCAGAGTGGGTGGATCGATGTTCAGTGATCATTAGAGATAGATAATAAACATAACATGGCACGGCACGTCTACCCAGAGAATGAGCGCCGCAGAAGCGAAAAAAAAGAAGAATGATAATAGGCTGAACTAAATGTGGGGCCGTCATTCAACCTCCTGCCACCCAATTTCCTCGCGCCTTTCAAACCCCCTTTCTTGCGCTTCACAGCTGGTAGATAAACTACACATTCCACAAAAAGCTCCTCTACATTCGGATCATGTCAGAAGGCGATCAAAATGAGTCCGCTCGTCCATCGACGTTTTCACAGCCTCGGAATGCGAGGGAAAGGCGTGCAATGAAACGACTTCTGCGGAATACACCACCGAACACGCAAAGTGATGGATCAGTCAGCAGTTGGTCTCCGAGCCCTCCTTTACTGTTGAGACGGGCAACACAACAGTACTTGAATCCCGTTGCGTCGCGCCGGAATCTTGATGTTGCCCGAGGCCCGGCGGCTGCCAGTACCCTGGGGTTGCTATCTCGACCAGAGCTCATCCGCGCCAAAGTTACTGAAGCAATAGAGTCTTTTTCGTCCGACCAAGACCAAGGCGGGTACACAGCTCGGCACCCGCTCGTTTGTCGTGTACGCAGTCTTATCCGTGCCCGGACAGTAGGATGTGCGCTTTGTGCTTTTTATGAACGGGGTCCAATTGTCGATACGCATAAGCTCAAACACTGTTCACATCACGACGAGGCCAGCGAAGTACACCCTTGGCTAGAGATGTTTCGACGTTACAAGGCGCAGGGCGGTGGAATGGGAGCTCGATGCTCTGATTGTCGATTCCCGAGCGTGCTATGCTGGCGAATAGCATACCGCGAGGAAATGGATTTAAAATATGGCAGCGAAAAGGAGGCACGCGAAAAAGGTATATGGTACCAGGAACCCCAATGCACCTGGGTCAAAGTGATGCAGCGTTTCGTAGCATCATGTATGGTGGTTCATGGGCGCGAGTATGGCGGCGGTGTGAGCCGACTAGGCAGCACAGTGTTGGACATGATGGGTTGGCAAGACTGGAGAGGTTTGGAAGAAAATGGACCAGAGCACATTCGAAAATGGCTGGAGGAGATGGACGAGATGAGGGGGTTGCGATGTCCCCGGCTGCTTATACTATTTTGGCTACTGGCTGAGGCCATCTAGCTATTAATTGGAAGCCTTTCTGTCGTCCGGGGAAGGTATTGTCTGGATCGACGTTACGATAGGGGAGAGAAACGAATGGGTTGGTTGATCTCTACAACTGTCTTGTGCTCTAGCCTGCGCTTAAACATCTGAACGTATATAGAGCTGTGGCTCAACGGGGGCTGCTTCCACTAGCCTCTCGCTTGCTCACGCTTCTATTTGGTACTACAATATCGCCTTGAAAGAAGCATCACCGACACTGATGTCCTGCTCAAGGACCTCTGATGGCGCATTCTAATACGAGATTATATTATCACATTTGCTAGTCAGATATAAGCGGGTAGAAGCAATAATACAATACCAAACCATCGCAATGCAGTCCTATACATTTAAGGATTTTAGTAAGCTATATATAATATTAATAGTATTTAATAAGCTAGCAAACTACTTTCTTAACTTTCGCATTATACTGAATGAAGAATTCCGTCTTGGGCCATCTTGTAGTTCTCATACTCTTCGATTCCCAGGTTCTCCGCTAACCCTAAGAAGACGATATATAATTTTTTCTTAATGAACGAAACTTCATATTGGTCTTCGAAGTCCTTAAACCTCTTCATGCCCTGCAACATGTCCATAATATGGTTAGGGCCTTGTGTGACCTGTGTCATCTCCCAGCTGGTTGTCGTTTGCTTCCAATGTTCCTGAAACCTTTTCCTGTCTGTATAATAGTAGTCTCGAAACCCTATCCTTTGGATCGGTCGCCGAAGGGATTCCAAATGCTTTTCTATCATCACGCGAATCTCGCTAGTTTTAGCATAACTTATCTGCTGCCTTAGCATTCTTTCGATCTGCAACAGCTCTCGGTATCCAAACTTCTCAGTAGCCAGAACGATATGGCGTTCGATATTTGCATTAGAATTGAAAAAGTTCTTGTCCTCCTTCTGGATGATATTAGGGTCCTTCCATTTAAAGATCTCAAAGTCTTCCTTTGTTCCGCCCTGGTGCAGAGGTTGTAAGAAAACATAGCCCATTTTGTCGCTTCCTAATCGACCTCTTAACTTGCTGTAGAATATAGCCGCAACATCGTGAAGCAAGTCTATTTTAGCCTTATACCTCTCTTTAGCAGCTCTCTAGCTATATCTCTCTTTTCTAAGCTTTTCTAGCTATATCTCTCTTTCCTAGCTTTTCTAGCTATATCTCTCTCTTTATTATTCCTTTACGCTATATCTCTTTTATCTTGGCCTATCTCTTTACTTTACTTTATTATATCTCTCTTTCTATATCTAGTTATCCCTTTCTATTTCCTTCTTTTCCTATCTTTTTCCTTTACCTTTTCTATCTCTTTTTATTTCTATCTCTTCTCTTTCCTTTAGAAAAATCTCCACTCCTCTATACTATTAGCTAGACCTTAGCTAGAGAAAACCATCAGGGCAAAGATAGCTTAGATAGTTAATACTAACCCTATCCTAAC
>JAAOAN010000666.1:0-49102 GCA_013396205.1 Fusarium mundagurra
CCCCCGGGTCTCCGGTCTCCGGTCTCCGATCCCCGCCCGCCCTTATCTCCTAACCCGTCACACGTCATCCCCGATCATGGCGACAACAATGGCGTAACACACGCCATTCCTCTAAACTATCCAGACGACAACAACGCACTCCTTGAGGTCCTTGGATCATGTAATATTATTGACTTTCTAGCGATTCTGTCACACCCGTTAAGTCCGATTGTCATGAATTCTCCACCTCAGACTTCCGGCTCCGGCGGCGCCGCCTCCGGTCCGTCCTCTGACCCTCGTGACGACACGCCTTTCACTTCAGAGGAGACGCCCTTACTTGCTGGGTCAAGCTCTAGCTCGAGATCCAGCTCGGCAGTAAGGTTGAGTACGCAGAAGGATAGCAGTTCTCGTCATGTTGAGGCTCAATCCAAAGTCCACATCCCGCTTGCGAGAGGAATCGCGATAGGAGTGAGCTTGTGGCTCCTCATCTTCTTAACAGGTCAGAGATCCATTCATCACCAGCGATTTTCCTACTTTAAATTTAGTGATTTACTGACTCGTCTGCAGCATGTAATATGTCTGGTATGACTCTGATTCAGGGCGCCATTGCATCTCAACTTGGTTCCCACCGCTCGTCTGCCATGTGGTTCACCAGTGCCTACCTCATTCCCATGTCTTCTCTCGCCCCTGTAGCAGGGCGCCTGGTTTCAAGCTCTGACGGGAAAGAAAGCGCTTGGCGATAGGCGGGAAGAAGCAGCAAGGGCTGTTGTGGCTGAGAACGAGGGTGTCGATGAAGCGTGAGGCCAAGGTCAAGGCCAAAGCGAAGGTGTTGAACTATCAAGATAGAGTTTGAAGTATTTTTGGATGCTTTGGGGGATGTTTCGAGAGGTCTTACGGATACAGTACGTTACGTACGTCAGTTCATGACGCCATGACGGATAAGGCGTTTGTTTATAGAAGGCACATGTACAAACTCTACCTACATGTTACAGGTTCAACTGACAGTGTGTTCCGAAACATTGTTTACAGTTTGGCATTGGCTATCTTTGCAGTAGGGAAACGGTGACTCGAGCTAGTAAAACAGTCCAGTGACGATCACCACCGTGCGTATGTTAGTCAGTTATGGAGTTTCACGAGTGGTCATGGTACTTTTATGCTTGGTCTATGCATATAGTAAGAAATTTGACAAGAAAAGATTATCTCTCCCGGGACGGCACATCCCGCAAATCTCCATAGATAATATTATGCGAACTGTCTGTCACCGTACGATATTTAGTGGTGCATAAGGTAAGGAGCTTGCATAACGTGATTTAGTTGGCCGACATTACTCCATAGGGTCCCTATGCTACCTATGCTATATGTACACCCGACCATACCTTTAGTGCACTGTCCTGCATGCTAGACCTCTGCCTAATCTCGCTATCAGGTCCCGTTTGGGACGAACCCATGGTTTGTGGCTCTGCGGGCCGGTACCCGTTGGTTGAGCCAATCGCTAAGCTTAATCCCCTCCACCCGCCACATGAAGCATTCACACGTCCCAGGCTGCCCCCTGAACATCAAATCGTCTCAAGTTGCAGCTCCACTTCCATTGGACGTCAATCAGTTTATCCCAGATCCTGGCAATGCAACACCGTTAGAGAGATCTTGCTAGGCCCGTCGGCACTAGTAAGGAAGCTTCTTTCAGAGTTCACACTTGTCAGAGCAACCCGATCTAAGGTACCTACCTACCTACCTTACTGTACGTAGCCATCTCTGCTACCACCTACACAGATACATGAGATGCTAGCACTACCACCTTTACTAACCTCAAGATGGATACCAACCTACCAAGGTTACCATTGTCACGTCTTTCTTCCATCCCAGTCTTGGTACGTACCATTGGGCTGATGATCACTCAAAATAACCACGCGCTCCAATCCCAACCCTGAAAGGCCTCCTCAGAGTTTACAGGGCCAGATTATTCTACCGAATCTTTAATGACAACCATGAGCCTCTAACTCGTTACACTGTTAGTTCGCTGCTGGCACTGACTCGTCGTGGAAATAATCACCCAACAATTAATAGACCCCAGATTCACTAGTAGTTACTTTACAATATGTTATATCTCATTTTGCTCTGTTCGTATTCGATGCTTCCAAGCTATTCTAATATACAGTGGCTAATGCTTTTCTTCAAGTATTTCATACCAGTTCGTTGTCTGTCGAGGATCCCGCCTTCATGAAACATCCATTGACTCAACCATACCGTTCGCCTGTAAATGCTGCAAGTTTGTCCATTGTGCCCAAAATTCCATTTCCGATTGTCGCGTTGAGCTTCCTGAGCCATGCGTCCTTCGCGCATCGGCCAGCGACTGATTCCTCCTGTCTATGTACATGAATAATAATAATAATAATAATAATAATCGTAACAAAAAGAAGAAATACAAGAAGAAAAACGTAAATATGGCTCTATCTCAGTCGCTCTCAAGGGTTGACAGTTGAATTGCCGAGGAAGAAGTCAAGATCGCCTCCATGCCCGTTCTGCGATCGATTCTCATTCTCGGCAAGTTGCTCGAGCAGAGCCAGGAATGGGTCCTTCTCCTCACCTGGGCCTGTTCCAGTGCTGCCATTGTTGCTTCGCGCTCCAGGGCTCGTCGCTGCTGGTCGGATTTGATTGAGGTGCATCTTGGTATTGCTGTCATCGCCGTGCCACGCCGCTGGGCTGCCAAAGGCGTTGGTGGGCACTGTTCCGAACATAGCATCATAGCCTCCGTTCGCTTCATTGATAATTCCTGGTCCAGCATTCGTAATTCTTGACCCTGAGCCATAGCTGTAAGGTGGGCTGAAAGGTGCACCACCCATTGGGTGCATGTTATGAGATGAAACGGCATGCGACGTGGGTGACATGGTGAAACCTGCTGCCGCTGCCGCCGCGACTGCCGCATTGTTTGCGGACGCATCACCACCCATGTGGTCATGCATAGTGTACATCTCCTGGTTTTCGTGATGGGTCGGGATTGAGGTTGGTGTTGCAAGGAGGCCGGGCGATGAGTGCGGCATCCCTCCTGACGTATACGAGAATGATCGTCGAGCAGTGCCTGGAGTAGGTAGTCCCGATGCAGAGGGCGCGAGGCTCGAAATAACCTTCACGTCAGGTCGTCTCCGGTTGATAGGTCCTGGTGGAGCCGTATTCTTGCGCTTGAGACTCGGTCGCTGTAATCCATCGTTGTTTCGGAGGGTGTCTTCAGCAGCTGGTCCAGCACCCATGTCAACTGCAACATCTGCAAGGCGAAGATTGGCTGCATCGAAACTGAAAGAAGGGCCACCCGGGCCCCCAATGTTGGAGTACCGATCGAAGAAATCCTCGCTGTGAAATCCAGGTGTATAGCGCATTGAGCTGCGAGATAGAGCTTTCACCAACTCGCCATGTGCGTGGCTAATGTCTTGAAGTGTCTCGCGTTGGTGGTGTACTGTAGCCCAGGCATACCGCAGCTCACTCAGGAATTGCATCTCTCTTGACAGAAACTCTGCTGCCGAGCTAAAGACGTTGAACTCTCCCTGGTTCCCTTGCTGACTGTAGTGGGCTCCGTGAACGTGAACTGTTCCTGCTGTGCAGACGCAATATCCAATGAAAGCCGGCCAGTCAACAATTCCCGATTGCTTCCCAAGTTGAATCAGCTCCATGATCGCGTTAGCGTGAAGGAAGCACATGTTAGTGGCTTCAATCTGCCAGGATTGATGCTGTCCTGTCTCTGCAAGTTCTGCAAGGTCGATAGGGAGAAACGGTCGGTAAATGAGACAGTGGATCAGGTGGTAGATAACTTTGCTGAGCAGAAGGATAGTCGAGTCGGCCTGTCCAAAAAGAGTGCCAAGGTTGGAAAAGACGTCTTCAGTTCCAGAAGCCCAAACATCTAGGTCTTGACGGATCTTGGATATTGTGGAGAGTGTGTGCCATGGAAAGTGAGAGTCGCCCTTGACGCCGCCAGCGGCAAGATATCGATTTGTGTTTCCAAGAACACGTGTGATGTCGATGAGCATGCCCATGCTCCCTTGGGGTTTCTTGTCGCTGCCCTGGAAGTACTGGAGGTTCGAGCCTGTTTGGAAAAACTCGCCTTCGACGGGTAGCGAGGATGAGTTGGGCGACCAAGAAGGAAGCCGCAGCATAATGGTATTGTCGCTTATTAGGCTGGGTCGCTTCGAACCGGTTGCTTGAAACCGGTCAAGCAAGTAACAAGTCCAAAAGAGTCGGCGTCGCATCTCGCGTTCAACTGGAGTCATTCGAGCCTGCCCGTCAGTTTCCTTATGGATCTCTAGCGCCATGGCCATGCCAGTGGCACTTGCTATATCTTGTTAGCACCATCGACTGGCATCTGGGGCAATGCCGCTGCTTACTCATAAGCATGTACGCCTTCTTCCCTTTTCCTGTCGCAGTGAAGGCACTGACCAACAACAGAAGCGCCTGCAATCCATCTATGGATGGCTCGTCGATGTTGATCTCTCGTCTAGCCCGTGCTGCAAGGTCTTCACTCAGGTTGGCAGCCGCTTGATACCCACTAGGGTCGGTGGTGTGTCTGAATACGGTCAGCATAGGGGTCTGTGCTATTGAGGGGAAACAAACATCGCTGCTACGGCTGAAATGGCAAAGGAGAGGAATCGAGGGAGCTGGTTGAGTTGAAGTCGTTGTCGGATAGAAGATTCATCGACGATATAGTATGGTTTCCCATGAAACCTGGCGAAATATGTATCGAGCAAGACCTCAGCTTGGGCTGGAGGAGGGGACAGATCACTAGGGAGCGAGTCAGTCATCAAACCAGGGTAGAAAAGCGACTACAACACAAACCGAGCTATTGGAGTATGCGGAGAAAGTGATGCCGTATCGCCAGGAGAGGCACGCGCGTCTACTGTGGCACGTTTGGTTGTCGACTCGCCAACTTCAGTGACTTGAGAACCATTCTCAGAAGCTTCTCCCTTGCCAGCTCCTGGCAAATTTGAGCTTGCAAGCGACACATCGTCTTCGCCCTTTTCTCTTAGCTTTGCCTCGAGCCCATCAACTCTTTTCAAAAGTGCTTCCAATACGTCTGTCTTGGGTCCACGTTTTTTGGGGACCGCGTCTGCAGCTGAGTTAGCCTTCGCTGCTGGGTCGGGGCCGGCACGGCGATGCTGAGAAAACCAAAACGACAAGACACAAAGTTGTGCGATGAAGTGGCGACTTACCATAAATGCAAGGGCATTGGAACACCTGACAAGCCTCGCAGGAAGGTCGGAGTCGGTTGCATTTAATCTGTGACAATGCTAGTAAGAATCATAGCTCTTGCAAACACATCGCAATGTCTCACCTTTCGCTTTCGGCACGATTTGCAGTTCATTGATTCGCGTGGCTCATTGCTCATGCGACGAGTTGGAAGGCGCTCAATGCCAACTTGAGGTCGGGGAATTGCCACAGGATGGACTCCGGGTATGTGAGGAACGTTCATGGCGTCGTATATGGAAGTAGTCATAACTATGCTGGTGGTAACGAGTGAAATCTGCCGGTGATTGAGGTCGTGATTCGGTTTGTTGGTATTGTCTCAGAGAACTTATACCAGAGTAAATGAGAGACAATGATGCGGGAAAGACAAGACAAGAAAAGAATGATTGGAGTGTCGTTGATGAGCTATCAGAAGCTGATCATTCCAAGTGATACCAGATCCAAGCACTACTCTAGGAGGTGTGTGGCTCGTTATACCGTGTTAGTTGACGGTATGGATGAACGATCAACAACGACAGCAATAATGATGATGGTGCAGCTTGATGGTGATTGATATGCTCCCAGTAGGCCGGGTAACATAAACAGAAATAAGGACGGACTTGGAAGGAGGAGATCGAGCCTAGAAGTAAGTAAGGTGAGGCGTCTAGAAGATGGGACAGGACCGGTAGTAGAATGACTTCGGAGGCCCAGAATTGTACGACTGACCCGGCCGAACCCCAGTCGCCGGTCTCATTCTGGTTGTTGCCAATGTGGAGGTGGCTAGTGACAGGACCGGGGTGCGGGCATGAATGATGAGATGGTGGTGTCGATGTTGGGATGGATCATGGTGGGGAAACGGAGCTCAAGATTTGAATCCCCTTGTGGATGCTGTTTCTGAATGCTGACTCAAGCCTGACAGGCATGGCATGGCTCCAGCGAACTTGCAGAGCAGCCAATACCAGCATAATCTCTTTTAAGGCAGACGGTGCATCTTGCTGGCGTCTGGACCAGCTGTGCTATTGGAGCGCACAGAGGGGATGGCGACTATGAAGAAGAGAGTCCTGTAGAGAAGTAACCCCCAAGTCTCCCAACCGACATGCTAAACCCCCAAACGAAGGTAACGTATGGGCCCCCAAATGACCAAACCGGGGAAGGGCATGCCCTGATGCCGCTCGTCTTTTCTAAATACTGTAGCATTACCCGATGCATCTGTCGATCCTGTCTGCTTTCCTCCGGCTTTTGTTGTTGTTAGATGCTGGACAGGCACGGATTTGTGTCTTGATCGAGGTGCGTACTCGGTCCCATTCCCAAAGGTCCTCTCGGCCTTGCTCCCACTAAATGGTCCTGAAAAGCGGATTCCTCCTCACACCAGATTAGACATATGTTGCAAGGACTAGACTAGTACATACAATACGTACGTACGTCTTCATTTATGCCGGGGGACACCAGGCCATGCCATGCGGGTCCCAAGTTCCATGACCAGAAACTCGGGCTCATGTTAGCGAAAGTGGCAGGGACCAGGTCGACAGCGATTATGAACGTCTTTCTGATAATCTTCGATACCTAGGCTCTCGACTATGTACGTATGTACTTGGTTCTGTAACCGCCAGAGCAGCAAGGTACCAGTCGATATGGAACTGCTTCAAGTTGACAGTTCCTGTTCTGCAGCTTTTGGACGTCCCATTCTCCGGCTTGGCCGTCATCTTGATTTTAATCAAAGGCACTCCTGGATGTTCTTCTTGAGGTAAGATGGGGGTTTCTTCCTGTTTGTTGGCTTCATTGATAAGCTGAGGCTAACCAGGGGCAACGATCAAAGATCAGAGGTCAAGGTCTGGACCGACCCAGAGCTACGGGTCTCTATTCTGTCCAGGACCTGGGCAAGTACGCAGATGCCCGTCAAGTGTAGGTGCACGCAGCATCTGGTCCTAGGGCTCTTTCAGACGAGGCGAGTAAGACGAGAAGCGAGACTTATGATAGGATATGGGTTGGATCCAGAAGGCTTCGGGTGTGTTCTAATGTGGGCTAGATTGGTGAGTTGTCTAGGTAAGGTAAGGTAGCAAGCAACCTAGAACCTACAAGAGGTGAAGATGGTCCAAGCTCTTGGTTCCTGCCTGTCACTTGGTGGCGCTGTCCCTGCTTCCTTCCATTTGCACAGCGTGCTTTCAGTCACACAGGGCTCCTGTCTGTCAGACTTTCTCTGACAGCGGCAGCGATGAATGAACAGAAGTGGAAGTCAGGCACTACCTAGTAGGTAGGGAGGTACCCAGAGACGGACTCCCGTAAGGTGCCTGAATTAGCGGACGCTTCGCTTAAGCATAGCGGGAACAGCGTTGTTTGGGGCTTGACTTGGGCTGTAAGGACCCTGTCTTGACAGTGGAAACTCGGGGCCGGCGGGGACCGAATGGAACGGACGACAACCAGTGCAATTGCGATACCTAGGTTAATAGCTGCTTGTACTTTTTGGTGAGCCTGAAACTCTAGAGCGAGGATCTAGGAGTTTCTGTCACAAACATGGAAGCTTTTGCTGTCGTGGTCGACGTCCTAAGCAACTATCGCACGATATCTATCCAATAGCGTCACGTTTTATCGCTTACATGCACCTGCATACACTGTTTCAAAGACGCAACTGAAGCCTGAAGGCTCCGCATAAAAACAACCCAGATAAGAATAGGTTCACCTGATTTGGCCTCGCTTCTCTGAATTGGTAGAAAACATGGCCAAAACTAGGTATCAAACAGCTGAGATCAGCATCAGGCTTCTCTATCGTTTCGGCGAAGGACTTACAGACCGCTCGTTGACTTTGGATCCTAAGGTAGTTATGTATCACCCACCCCAACTAACCGATGGCTGTTGGTTGGTGCCATCGATTAGTGACAGGATCCTAGCGAGGTGCCTGGAACCTGGGTATCCTTATCAATATCGGGCTCTCCTAAGTCGCAGTGCGTCGTTCCCGTACGGGTTGCTACCTTGATTCTCTTAGTCCAGACTTATTTCATCTTCTGGGCATCACCTCAATGACAGGCGACGACATACATCGTATCCTCATACAGCCATTCCGAATCTCCAAAATGATCTTCCTTCTTCCCCTGGCCAGGGCGCACAGCAACAGCAACTCCGGACGTGTGAATATCTCCGAAGTTCTTTCGTCCCCCTTGTAGTTGCTCCTGGCTCGACCTGTTATCACCAAGCGGAAGTTATCCCATAAGAATTAGTGTCCACAGTCCGGAGCTGCACGATCTAAGCTTTCAAGAGTCGGCCGAGAGACTAGCGGGAGCAATAAGAATTAATGAGACTTCCTAAGCGCCACGCTCTACCCAAGTTGGTGGGATCGATCTAGCTGCTGCTAATGTTGTTGATCAGGGTCATTTCCATTGACGCCCAGTCCGCATTCCTGTGTCTCAGGGGCTCTACGGCACTGATTAATTATAATACGATGGATGTTCATTCTCCCAACGTGATGTGAAGTTGTGAACACTCCAACAACACTCCACTCCGGCCGAGATGTCCCCTGCTACGTAGCAGGATTCAACGGAGCCGCGAGGAGCTATCGGCAACACCCTCCTAGCATTTCGATCTAGCTGAACTCTTCGGTTTTTCTCTCGTTGTCGGAGCATCCTTGAAACTGATCAGCAGGGCTGACTATCAAATAAGCCAAGTCTCATGATTTGGGGATCGATACTGGCCCTGTTATAGGAGCTCACAACTATATCATTAAAAAAATAAAAATAAAAAAAGCAAAACAAGACATGGACGCATCGGACCTGCATATGTGGGGCATACACCAGCATCTTCTGCAGCCACAAACGAGGCTTATATAAAGAACTGGTGCTTCACCATTCTCTATGTCTTGTTGATCAGGGCTGAAAGATTTGGGAGGACTATACCAATCTAGTCACCTACTGTCCTTCTTGTTAATTTTGGTCCCTCCTTTCCGCTTCATAGGCCATAGGCTTCAAGTCGTCATGAGGTTAGTGACATCCTGGCAGCCTGCCATGCCTGGCTAGTATCTGCGTGTGGTGCGTGCTTTTTGCACTTCTCATGGTACATCGGCTCTGTCCCCCGATTTGGACCTTGAGGCCGCTTGAAACCCTGGGACTGTGCATGGGTTTTCTCAGTATCCTTGTCAATCCACGTTTAGGTGGCTTTGCCTCTGCCGCACCAGACCTCGCCTCGACACCCTGTCCAAACCTCTCGAACTCTGCTATTGTGACGCGGTGCTAATCGTCAATGTTCACACTAAAGACTGGCCTGTGCTTGAAAGTGTGGTATAGTCAATGCCGAGCGCATTGAAGCTTGATGAATAGGCTAAACCCAACAGGTTCCCGGCTTGCGAAGTCTCCACGGCTGTTTAGACCAGAGCTTGGCACCGTGTTTTTCTAGAAGGGCAGTGTGCAAGCCTATCAATGCCGGCTCTCCCTGGGCTTTCCTGTCTCTACCGGGTACATCCACTTTACCCCAGGTGCTCGATTCGTACCCGGTATACTGAGTAGATTGGCCAAGTATCGAACCATTCTCACACTCCCAAGTCCTAAGCCTGAGGACTCTGTCTTTCCTGAGCTGGCTACTCTGTACCTAGCACACGAATAACCAACCTGAGTGGCTCGCCTAAATATGAAACCAGTCGCGTATTTGGATGTGGCTTGTTTGAGATCATCGTCTTCACTTTCCCAAACAAATGACGTGAACTTGACCACTTCTTGGTGGATTGCTGGGTTTCTGCTGGACCTTACACGAAAATAAATGCTCTGCTTGCTCCAACCTCAACTGTGGACTTTGCACTAGTGCAGTGTCTTCTGTCGGAATAGAGGTGAGAGTGGGCAACGCAGAGAGCGACGAACAGCTAGGAGCACTTGCATATCACGAAAGGCTATATCCATATCCATATCCATATCCACATACTTGTTACAGGGCACCAAATTATCTCCAGTCAATGATAAACGTCTGTAATCGACTTCATTCTTGGGACCTAAAATGTGCTCTGCGGCAACTCATGCAAAAGCTGTCCAAGATCTTGGCTCACGAGGATACGCTGCTATCGGCAGCATGAGATGGGTCACAATATTGAGCTTAGATAAAGCGAACAGTTGTGGTGTACAACTGATCAGTGCATTTATATTAACCTTAAACTCTACGAAGCGGACTTGGGCGCTCTCTGTTGCTCAGTCGTCATTTCAACACTGCAGCTCTTAGGCTCTAACTCATGATCAGCACTTGCAATTCTTGCCCGGTTCCGCACGCTCAATGACAGCTAGGTAGGCCGATGACAAATATATAGGATACAAACTCACAGTGGTTTCATTCTCCACCTAGAGGTGGAGGTTCTCCAGTTCGCTTGGATTCAGAATTCAGCTGCCGTCATCAGGATTATTGAGCATGGCAGTTAGAACTGTAATCGTTGTGTTCATACGACTCGAACTCCAGAGAATAGTCTTTCACGTTGACTAGGCGATACTGGCAGTCGTCGTCAGGCATTCAGTGAATCTACTACCATAGCATTCGAGGTGTACTCGCTCACGATATCCATACACGACTAAGTACTCGAGCTAAGATTAGCTGACCATTTTGTATGTATATCAATCGATCAATTCCATGTTGTAGAAGGTTAACTATCACGAGATTTCTGGAACTTGTTGCTGGCCCTGAATGGCTTGGGCCTTGGTCATGGTGATCTGTCGCCAGATGTCTATAAAAGTGCAAAGGGTATATACCGAATTATCCCTCGCCAAGGAACCAGCAGTTACAGCGATGCTCACCGGAGACATTTTATTCATGGGCGCTTGAGATTGTCATTCCATACATACTTGTATGCACTGCATCGCTTCTATCACATCCCCACCCGCCCCTGGAATGGCCTTGATGACTTACATTGTTAATCCAGTTACCGGTTTCCGTTCAGATCATCTGGAAAGACGGCCCTCGAAGCCTAAGTAGACTCAACCTGATACACTTCAATCTTGATTTGCTACCAAGGCGTGTCGCGAGCCTCATGGCGGGGTTTGTCTCTCTACAAGCCCCATGTGTGTGGGTTTCCAGTCTAGATGCCTCTCACTGCAGCATTAGCATGTTTTCTTATTCAAAAGGTGGCTGCCGCTTGGCTCAAACCAGGGGTCAGGCTGTCTGTGGCAAACAAACCAGTGATGGCCACTCGTGAAGTAACACTACGTACTTGTTCTTACCTTGTCGAGGCATCTGCAGAGGTCCTCTCATCATCTGAACTTACTGGGCCTTAGTAGGGAGAACAACATGGTGTTGTTTCGTTCATCTCGTCTCGTCTCGTCTCGTATCACTCAGTCTCCAGTATGCATACATATACACACAGTACATGCAACATCCTTTTCACCTTCGTTCACGCCCCCTATTTCTTGCCTTAAGAAGGGGACATGCCAGAGTTCTCCGATTTGACATGTATGGGTCCCTGATCGTTGTTCAAGAGACACAAGATCCGCCTCCCCGAAACGGGTGGCTCTTGGTTTCTCACTTGTTTTGTTCCCGTGTTCATCCAACAATATACATCCTACAGAATATGCGCTTGCCGGTCGGCATTAACACTCGTGACGTATTGGTTTCCATTCATCAGGGAAGTCAAGCCAAGGGTCAACCATTACAGAATAGAACTGCCGGATAAAACTTGCATATTATCGGAACTCAGTTCATTGAGAAACTTCCTCCTTATCTCGAGTATGAGACGATATAATAATCCCAGGATGGCTCCTCTTATCTCACCGTGCCTTGTCTCATGCGGGTAATCCTAAACTCGGCTACAGCACTACTTTTCTCTCTCTTCCTCTTCAACAGGGCCATAGCCGCCCTTTACCGCCAATATCTTGAACAGAACCAAACTTAGAAAAGTCTATGGGCCCTCTGGTATACATACATATACGGATACAACAGAGACAGAGACAGATACCGACGCTTGCAATGAGGCAAATAGCCACCGACATGGACCAGGGTAAAGCAACCCCAACCAAGCGCCCTGAATCTCACACAGCGTCTAAACCCATCTCACTCGGAGCCTGGACAGATGCCTGCAAATGACAGATGAGGCATTTGGCAAGGGCCAGGAGGGCTACGGTATGTACAAGTCTTGCAGCAAAAAGTTTATGAGAAATGATGGTGGTCCATATGCAAAACATGAATGAGTCTTAATCGAACCAGATAATGGCCTCGTTCTCAGATGGGCACAACCTGCCAAGGAGATGGTCAGCAGGCTGACGAGGATCCTCAGACTTTCTAAAACTTTGAATGAGTACACAAAAAGTAAATAACATCAAACAGTGGAGCAAAGTGTTTTCAAATCTCGTCATCATCTTGAGCTTCGGTGGTATTTGCCATAAGCGTCTATGTAATATTTGACTGACATATAGGTGATTTCCAACCCACTGGTTCTCGTATACATCCTGTATCCTCATATCGTAGTCAATCTTGCATAGGCAGGTCTATACTTAGATTGTTATAGCCCATAGGTAGGTGGTTTAAAAAGAATAAATGTAACAGATCGGGAAGGTTCATAACAAAAAAAGTTGAACCTCCGCGCTCATATCTGTGGACCTAGAATTGGTGGTGACGGTTCACGCCGCCGCCGTTACAATAAGAGCCCACTCTATAGGGTCCCCTGTACGTGTTTAGCAGGGGTCGTCTGCACACCAGATCGACATCCATCCAAGATGCAACTCTGCGACTTCTTCACGCATAGCCGCCAAGAGCGGCTCATCTCGAACACCCCTATGGCCGGAAGCCAGACTGCGATAAGTCTAATGTGGCCAAGAATCTCTTCGCTGGCAGGCAGTCAAAGTAGAGCTCCCAAGCGGTCTCAATAGCAGTCGGCGCTTGGCGTCAGGAACCTTTGGCGCGCATATAACGGGGATAGTTCCTTGTTTGTTACCCAGCTTGGCCCTTTGTAGCGGAAGCCTCATGGATATCTTCTGGCTTCAGGCGCCTAGCCTGGGGCGCTTCGGACATCCACCCTATTCTGTCTCCAATGTCCCAGAGTCGATTGAACCGGGTAGGAGATGAGCCTAGCAGATATCGTCACTGTTCTCCTTTCTGGCGAACAGGCGGGCTGCCTGTCGTCGGTGATTGACGTGATATTTTTTTCGCAAATCTTGCCCGACTCCTTTTAAACGCCGTAGCGATGACTTCCGCTTGCCAGTCTAACAAAGCTATAGGGCACATTTTGCCCAACGAGTAACCTCAAGCTTTCGACCGTTGTAAATGCTGCGACATCGTCCGCTCCATAGGCAGCGAATCCGTTCTTCTCAGCAATGAGCCCTGGGTCAGAACTCTTCCTGACAGCGCCGTCTGCCAGGTCAAGAAACACCTTCTTCGTGTTGGTTGCTCCCTTGGGTCCGACTCCTCCAAAGGCTCGTAACAACATACCAACCAGATGACTCTTTTCCGAACCAAGAGCTGACACGATAGCAAAAGGCGCACTGTCGTCTTCTACTGAGCGTGCACGTTGCAGACTTTCGAGGCTGATAAACGGTTCGATGGGAGGCGCGTTTCGAGCAAGATTGCTAGGTGTACGGAAGCCAACAGTATAAATCTTGGAGATCTTGAGAGCTCTCATGGCGAAGAATACAGGAGCTGCATCATCTGAAGAAGATGCCATGACAACAGCCGAGCGGCCGAAGTACGCAGATGGCGCCAGGTCTCTTGTAAGTGTGCTGAGAATACCCTTCCATCCAGCATTGTCGAATACAAGGGAGGTCGACGAGCCTAGACCAGACTGACTGCCGAGATCAACCGAGTCGCTCTGTCGTTGTCGCGGGCTTGATGGCATTGAGCCCGGAGACGACGATCTGGATGAGGTACCTGACTGGACCACGATGGTGTCTACAACTCCAATAACACGAGCCGCCTCTGTCAAGATTGGCCCATTGCCACCGTTCAACCCAGCGAAGAATGGGCTAATTTTCGTCAATGCATTATGTGGTAGACCCGGGTTGAGATAGGCGCCTCCGAAATGTTTCTGATTGCACCATGTCTCCAAACTCCTTGGGTTGTTTGGATGTCTCTCGACAACTGCAAATTGATGCGGAAGACCCAGTTCGTTTATACACTTTTCATAGAAGGGAGCCTGCGGCGTGGCGTTTCGAGACAACGAGCTGTCGATGCCATAGATGCGCTTTCTTGGTAGTTGACCCAGAAGTGATAAAGCAGCATTGATCTCGGCGGCGCTCAATTGTCCCGGAGCAGCGATGAGAGGAAGAAGTGGGTGGGTAATAGGTGTGAAGACAGGGTTCAGAGTCCTTGAGAACTGACCGACTTCGCCCATGTTGACGGCGGAGAAGGGTGGCGCATTGGGGTACTCGGCACGCATCTTGGAACGGAAATACTCTAGCTCGAAGTTCTCGTTGTGTTCGTTGATTATAGCAATCATTTTGATGATATCCGCATAGGGGATAGATCTTTGGAACACGTCCTGAGCGTACGTCGACGGCCATCTGAAATTGCCTGAAAAGTCGTGGAACGCCGACATGATGCGAGAGTTTCCCCGCTGCTCATGGAGCTTCTTGCGGATCTCTTCTGGAAGCCAAAGTTCTACATCAATGTATTCTACACCCCACTGGATCGCACGGTAGAGGTATTCGTAGTACAGTTCAGGTTTGTCCATGGGGAACCTTCCATTTTCTCTTACACATCGTGTTGTGAAGATAATGGGAAGCTCTGTCCGCTGGCGGAGGAGCATGACCTGTTCTCCAACATAGCTGAGACTGGGGACTTCCGAATAGCTGCCATCGCCAAGGGGTTCTCTAAGCAAATCAACTCTGATCTCAACCGCATCAGCGCCAACAGTTAGGATATCAATGTTAGGCAGAGCGGCGTGAACATCCGGGAAGGTGGTGGAGATGAAATAGGTTCTTGGCTTTGCCATGAGAGCTTCGTGGTAATTGATCTGACCCAAAGTAAATGAGATAAATCTAGCCAAGTCGCGACGGAAGAACGGGGATTCGGTATAGAGGAATTCGTAGTCGCAGTGGGTGGAAAGTTGGGTGTCGGGAGGCATCCCTAGATTCACACAGTGAGTATTTATTGCAACAACGAGATTACGATTGCGTGCAGCAACGTCTCCCCTCGCTTCGTTTGCTGCAACTCCAACAACGAAACCAGAATCCTCCGACGAGACCTCCTCGAACCCATTCCGTGTTCTGCATGGTGTACCCAGCACCTCTGCGAAGACCGAGACGATATGTTCTTGGCCAGGTCCATACACAATGACGACGATTCTAGAGTCTCCCTTTGCCGGTGTGCTTCCAAACGTGCTCTCATTGACCATTACTGGACTCGAACTCGACCGGTCGATCTGCATAGTGGTTGGTTCGGTGGCGCCATTCAAGGCAATTGAGGGCGTAGGTCCAGGAAGGGTTTCCGCTAATATCGACTGAACGGCGGCCATTTTGTATGGTTTCTCTTTTTTTTTTTTTTTTTTTTTGTTCGGTGCAGCAGAAACGTTCCACCTCGAGTTCCGTCGTTATTACAGCTTTGCGCTGGTGCTATTCGCAGTGTCCTTCTCTACACTGAATGGGCTGCCGTCCCAAGCAGGCGCCTTGAATGCGCTGGAAGATGCCTCTCTTGACAGGAGGTCCGATGATTGATTTTCGGCACTTGGTCAAGTTCGTTATCGATTCTCGGTGGGTTTCTCGTATGCGGCGCAAGGTTCGACGTTATCGCGATGAGGATTTGGGTATTAAATGGTGGAGTAGCGGCGGTTCGTGCTTCGAGTGCTGTTGTAGCTCTAATTTCAGGTCTGCTCAGACAAAGTATTAGGAAATTCTATGTGAATTATTAGAATTGAGTCGCAAAAAGTCGGCTCTCTATGATGGTCGACAATCGTAGTTGTAGAGGGTTAAAGAAGTGAGTGCGGACCCTTTTGCTGTGGGGATGATTTCCCGAGTATGGGGTAAAGTTTGAGGTTTGATGAGGGAAGAGAAAGAGGAAGGTAGAAAGGATGGTAGGACTGTTTTGAGTTTTCGGGGTTACTTACGAATGAAGGCGACTACCTAAGGTAACCAGAGCAAGAATTATATGTCCCGAGACTATAAGGCGCAGTGCAGGCAAGGCAGTAATAGCACGATGGGACGGACGGAGGTTGATGAGGGAAGTGATGCAAAGACTAAGACTGGCCAAGACCCAGAGTATGTATGTAAAGTCGCTAGCAAGTGCCAAGCGATGAATATTTGACCGATGGGATGGTGTTTGAGCCGACTCAGATGGTCGAGGCGAAACAAGGGACGTACAATAGGCGGGATTCGATCCCTGACGATACCTGATGGAGCTGACGGACAAGGGCAGTGGATTGTCCTCGGTGGATACCTTGTGAGAACTGGAGACGAAGCGAACGAGGCTTGGGAAGATGGAGACAAGAGAAGACGGGATGGAGATGAGCAATGGATACTGAAGAAAGGCGTCGGTGCCGAAGACTGGTTATGAACCAGGATTAGACCGTTATCGTTGGTGGAAGGGAGGCAATCAAATCAAGCGGCGTGGGCGAGGTGATATTTTCCACCACCAGGCGACCGAGGATACGCCCGTCTTGAGCTTGTCAACCGTTGTGTTGGAACATGGAGTAAAAAAGTCTATCTGAGGCTGCATAATATCTACATATGTATATTTATCTTATCTGTAGGTAGTCATGTCGTCTGCGATATCGCTAGGTATGGATGGAAGGTGTGGAGAGGATACTCTGAGATTGTTTCTCATAATAATGCTATATGTTATGATATTATCCGTACGTACGTACGTATACTCATCGTAACTAATGCCAGGATGATCAACTATGGTTCCAATATATCCGTCGTGGGGGTTGGATTTGGGGTTGACCCAACATAATTAGTTGTTTCGGTCAACACATCTATTTCCCGATCAAACCATAACTAGAAACTCTTTCCCTTAGCAGATCGTCACTCGCAATCTTCCTGATGCCATGCAATATAGCAGCATGATAACTATGGATGCCATGAAATTATGTATGACCCCGCTAGCGGCCGACCCTTGGCCCACGGGGATCAACACTAGAGACAAGAAAATGCATTTGCAGTGGACGGATTATTTGGGGGTTCCAGGTCCATGAACGGCGTCTGCTTGTCTTTTCTTACGATACCTTGATACTTTACAGCAAAATTCCTCAAAGGAATAAGTAAAAGCGCCACAAAGAGATGTCCTGTAGTTCAATGCAATGGGGGTGGGGGCCCTTCCCCAAGGGTCGAAGCTTTTGGACTTAGAATTCTCCATAGCCTCTGATAGATGGAGTTCTCTAGACTAGAATTATCCTCCAATCAGATCTGGCAAGTCTCCGCATATTGCTCTGGTTAAGGTGTCGGTCCGCGTTTGTTTCGAGTGGCTCCCACTTCACTCATCCTTGCCCTGCCTGGCTCTTGTTCTATGTTTCAAAGCCCATGCGATACCATCAGCATGATAATACCGTCCACCGTCCATAACTAACTGGACAGGTTGCATTCGGCGCACCGTTTATTATCTCAGGGGCCTATGACAAGTTGCGCCCATGCCTACCTACAAGTATGTCCATATGGTCTTAGGACGAGCATTAACCTAATATCCAACCAACCCCAGCACCGCCCACTTTGTTTCTTAACACTGGCGTGATATTATCTTACTACACGGGATCTTCGTTTCGCTACAGAATATGTTTCGGTGGTAAATCATTGGACGAGTACCCATCAGATGGACGGATATCGTCTCGCCGTTCCCTCCGGTGCTACGCTGCGTTAGTCTTGAGTGGCTCACGACTATCTTGTTAAGTGGAGATCCCCATGTCTCTCGTCTCCTCGTCTAAGTCGCGGCAGAGCTTCACGGGACGGAACACGAACGGAAAAGTTACAGAGGCTCAAGAGACGTTACGTATTCGTCTCATAAGCAATCTCCGCGAGTCTTGATACTACGTCGTCGTCACGGGAGTTGGAAGTCTGTAGTTGATTCTGCGGTCGTATTTCCTAAATGTCGCTGGGACATGCTCCAAGTAGATGGATTCTTCCCAATCTGGTCAATGTGCCGGATATGCACAGAAGCTGTTTTCCGTCTATACCAACAGCTACCCGCTGGGTTACCTCTACAGGATGCATGCAATGCCGTTGAAAAAGTCAATCTTGATCTGCCGTTGAACGGTATCTCAGCGTCGTATCGTATATGTTTCTCGGCTGTTCTGTGACAAAACATTGGTTCGACTTACTCACTCAGACTCTGATACATAACGTAAGACTTTCTTCTCCAGCTATAACGATCTCAGTATCGGAACTCTAAGTTGCCGGGGGCGCGTCTGTTACAGATACATTACTTGACGTGAAATCCTTACCCCGTCGTGTTTCGTCAAATTCCTGACGTCTCCAACCCCATATAATCGGCCCAGGCTGAAGCATGGTCCCTTACAAACGGCTTATCCAGCCGGTTAGTCCACGAATGAGACTGGGCCAAATTCTAAACATCTATCTTGGCGAGGAATCACCACAGGCTCCAGAGCTCGCTTCTTAAGTTCTCTGCATGTCAATTTTTTTTTTTCCCTTACGACCAAGCTTGTTAATTGGCGTCTGATACGACTCATGCGAGCTCATGTCAGTTGGTTCCGTCCAATAATTCATATACCAGTGACAAACAAGACTTGGCTCTGCTTGGCGTCCGTCAAGCTTTGTCCTTTAAGTTTTGCCGAGCGAGTCTACGTTTTTGTCTGATATTTTCCACCGTTCGGATATTTTGGATAATATTCTGGATTGAATCGTGATCATGGATTTGGGGTAATTTTTGAGAATTGCATACATACGGTACCTACATACTTACATTAAGTACCTACCTTTAGGTACATTAGTACATTAGTACATCAATTATCAGAAGCAACTTGAGCAGTATTGCATCATATCTTGGTTGAGATAAGCAGGTACTGAGTGACAAATGTCAACCTTATCTTCCATTCCCACCTCACGCTCGCTCACTTGTCATTTCTGAGACCAGAGACCGATCATGTTACCTTCGGTATCAATCACCCGAGCAAAATACCCCATCCCTCCTCCAATGGCCGTCTTTGGACTTGGCGACGGTTAATATGGATGCTCACTCAACTCGCTTCAAGCTTTCCACCTAGTGATGGAGCGGGCGCACTTACATAACCGTCTTACCACCAATCGCATGTGCCTTAGCCAGGGTCTCTTCGCAATCCAGTACGCATAGGGTTGGCAGAACGGGCAAAGCACCTGGTTTGTCGGGATTGTTGTTGATGACATGATATTCCTCGTCATGTTCCAGAAATGCCCCGTGGAGGGTGTTGCCCTTGTTAAAGAAGTGCATACTCTTGACGCAGTCGCCGACGGCCTTTTGAGGCTCTGGTACAAACTCCCAGCCAAAGAGTTCCATGTAGAAGGCTTTGGCCCGAGGAACATCACGCACTGGAACCTCGAGCCAGCAAATTTGGCCGAGTGCTTCCTTGATTGAGGTCAGCCTGGCATGTTGTATATTCATGTCGATACTACGTACCTGGACGAGGTTTTCTTCACACATTGTGGGTGACTGTGTTTTGAATTGCGATTGGTGTATGGATCTGGTATAAGTTGGATGGTCTTCTATTCGAGGAGCAATCGCCGCAGCCCTCAAATATATATCTCGGGCGCCTGGTTACCTCCATTCTTGACATTGCCCTTGATTTATTACCAGGTATCTCGATCAATTAACGAAATTCCGTCAGAGGCGGTTGCTGCCTGATCATGGCTTGTCTTGGAGCCAATGGTTATCCCCTGGCTGAGACTAAGGCACATGACCTGGCGTTCAGCTCGCGCCAAGATACCACGATGCAACGCGTGCCAAGTCGGGTCGATTAGTGAACTCTCGTTTTTACGCGGGGCTGAGTTCTCGGAGCTGAGCAACTGTCAAGTGGCGGAGTAAGACGGACAAATTGTTTGGGAATTTATTGAGCTAAATAACATGGGTAGTCCCGTTGTCATGAAATGATATCCTCTTGAACAAACCGCTGGTGATAACTTTAGGAAGTATGGATTGCATCGCAGCGGATGGATGTTTTATTGGCAGCCCGATAATGCTATGGAACCTAAGTTATAGCAGACAAATCAGTGGGACCGTTGACGGCTCAGGCGGTCTGGAACGCCATCTATACAGCTCTCACAGTGTGGATTTGGGTTTATGTGTTGATGATTTGAACTTCCATGCCACACAGAGAACTGTCAGAGACAGCACCAGGAATGCCTATATGCAGTCAACTCGACAGGAAATGCACAGATTATACATCACCACAGTGCATTAGCATACCGGCATCAGCAAATGATTGTCCTTGAATATAACTAGTACCTACAGCAATGCATTTCATATAATTATCTGCAGGGTAGGGTCTATCACAGGAACACTCATGCTAAGCGAAGCGCAAACATGTGATAGCCTGAAGGCTTGAAGTTGTCCCAACGCTTAGCCTTTGTATGTGTGAGTCCCAAAGTCCAAAGAAACAGATGCTAGGGTATGGGCCCTCGGTAAATTGTGATTGCGTATAGAATTGAGTATCCTGTCCATCTATTGATAACATCTCACAGAAAACAGTTGATGGAGTTTCTATAGAGCTCAGCTCATCTCATCACTTATAGGTAGGTAGGTACCTAACGAAAGGAGCGCCAAGCTTCTCAGGTTCCCCACCAACGCCATAGTCAGCCAATCAAACGCGCCTAAATTCATCCCTCAGATGCGCGTCATAACCTAAGTAGGTAGCTACAGTAAGGTACCTGTACCTTCCATAACAAATCGAGTTGCGCCTGTCCCGGTCGCATCACCTGGTCGCCTTTGCCGTTGCTGGGCCGTCTCTCTTTTTTTGACTGTCGCAAACCTCCACCTGAGTTTACTAACTTTCAATCATTTCATCTCCCAACAACCACAAATTTCATTGACCATCTATCAAGTTCCGAAGTCACCTTAGCTATTCCTCCCTTAACCCAATTGAATTCATCTTTTTATTTGACACGCATTCAGACCTGATCCGCAATGTCTGAAGCTACAGAGCAAACTGCGCCTGTCGTGGAACAGACGGCCAAGGCCATCGAAGAGCCCCAAGTTTCCCCCGAGAAGCCGGCCGAAGAGACTGCGACCCCATCCGTTGATACTCTCGGTCCCTCTGATGCCCAGAAAGCTGCCGACCAAGCAGAGTCCACTACCATCACTCCCCTCATCGGCACACCCAGCGTTGGCACACCCAACACCGACTACCTCATCGCGAACGATCAAGACCCCAACTCTAAAAATGTCACAATTGCCGACTTGTCAGCAAAGGGATCTGCCCTGTATGCCCACAAGAACTACGAGGAGGCCGCTGAGGTCTTCTCACGTGCCAGTGTTCTTCAAGCCGAAGTCAATGGCGAGACGTCACCTGATAATGCCGAGATCCTTTTTCACTATGGTCGCAGCTTATTTAGAGTTGGCCAAAGCAAGAGCGATGTTCTAGGAGGCCCTGCAGCTTCTGAGAAGAAGAAGAGCGCAGAGGCCAAGTCCAAGAAGCCTGCGCAGACCGAGGCACAGAAGGTGACGCAAGAAGGTGTCGGGATTGTTGCCGAGCAGGGAGAGAAGAAGACTGAGGACATCAAGGGAGATAAGAAGCCCCTGTTCCAGTTTACTGGCGACGAGAACTTTGACGAGTCAGACGAGGAAGAGGTATGAAGCTCCACTGAACCATAATTTAGTGGCAGATACTGACTTATACAAGGCCGAGGGCGAAGGTGAAGAAGAGGAAGATGATGATGACCTGGCTACTGCTTTTGAGATACTCGACCTTGCCCGAGTCTGCTTCATGAAGAAACTCGAGCTTCTCGAACAGGAGGAATCTGAAACCAGCGGCAAAGGCAAGGAGGCTGCAGAGGGCGATTCGCCTACCGTCCGGCACGTGAAGGAGCGTCTTGCAGACACTCACGATGCCCTCGCTGAGATTTCTCTCGAGAATGAACGGTACGCGCAAGCCCCACGATTTTTTTTAGCTTTGTCCTAACCACAACACTCATACAGATATCCCAATGCCATTGAAGACGGAAGAACCTCACTCAAATATAAGCTGGAACTGTACCCTGAGGAGTCAGAGGTCATTGCTGAAGCCCACTTCAAGCTTTCCCTGGCGCTGGAATTCGCTTCTGTGACAACTGCTGGTGACGATGGCGCAAACTCCAAGCGAGAGGAGATGGACCAAGGCCTGCGAGATGAAGCCGTCAAGGAAATGGAGCTCGCCATCAACAGCTCAAAGCTCAAGCTTCAGAATAAAGAGGTTGAGCTGGCCACTATGGCCTCCCCTGAGGATAATGAGCTGGCACGCAAATCCATCCAGGAGATGAAGGAAGTCATTGGGGACATGGAGCAACGAGTGAGTCTTTGTGCCTCCTGGTCCCTTTGGGACGTTTTTGATTTCTTTTACTGACTCCCTAGCTCGTCGAACTGCGCAATGACCCCATTGACGCCAAGGACATTCTGGGTGCTGATGCTGGACCCATCGGTGGCATTCTTGGAGCTGCCCTTGGCGAGTCTGCTGCCGAGACCAAGGCCCGTGTTGATGAGGCTAAGAAGACAGCAACTGATCTAAGTGGACTTGTCCGCAAGAAGAACAAAGACGAATCTGCCGAGGAACCTAAAGCTGCACGCGCGCCTGAAGCGGAGACCAACGGTAAGCGAAAGGCAGAAGAGCCCGCTGAAGATACCGAGACCAAGAAGGCCAAGGTGGAAGCTTAGGGTCGAGGTCAGTGGTATTAGTTGGCTATTATATCGGCGGGAAAAATATCCCAGGATGGAGTTCAGGGCATTGTCACATTGCGATGGAAGGAAAGGAACGGGATGAAAAGGATGGGAATTTTGAATCAGCCAAATGTTACTCTGAGTATGTGGCAAAATGTAAAACTACAGCTCTTTGATGTACGATTAGTTACGCGGGACGCTCGGCATAATGGACGGATTTGAAAGGAAAGGTGTGAGCATAACTCATAAGTGAAGACGAGTACAAAACTTCATCTTTTATGCATTAACCAAGTCACTCAAACAGGATTCCACCGTGGACATATGAAACCTATGCAACAAACATGAAAATGCGTTCTTATGAAGAATCGCTCGCAAGCCATGCAAACACCCCATCGTTACTTTTGAAACCCCGAACCAAACTGCAGAAAGGAATGATGCTCCTTGACCATCTACTACAACTTGAAATTGCCGCTCGAAGCAACCTTGGCAGTCTTTGCTTTCTTGCCATCGACGTCGGTGATCTCTCCCTTGCGGTTGATGACCTTGACGCCTCCCTTCTTGAGTTCGGCGATGGTGTCGCGCTGCATCTTGGCTCTCTTGCTGACAACCTTCTCGCCGTCGGCACCTCCAGCCTTGCGCACGCGCTCTTTCTCGCGGCGGCGCCGGCGGGCCTTGTCCTCGCGGGACATCTCCTGGCGGGCGACAGGAAGACCGGCCTTGGTGACGACTTCGCCGTTGGCTGCGTTGTCCGTGGATCCAGCCTTGTAAACTTCTTGAGGGGCCATGCGACTGCTCTCGCCGGTGACGCCCTGGGCTGTTGTGGGCTGGGCGTCCTCCATTGCGACGGTGGCAACGTCCGCAACGACGGATAGTGAGGGTGCTGTGGGCTTGGGTTTGTAGTGCCATGAGCTGAGGGCGTCCAGACGAGCACTGACATCCTTCCACATCGCCTCAACTTCCTTTTCCTCGCGCTGAAGCTTCTCGTCTGATTGGCTGACATAAGTGTCTGGGTTTGTATTCTTGACGTGCTCTTCCTCGTAGATCTCGGCCAGACTCTTTGTTGCCTTGGTATCATCGAGTTCGACAAGACCACGACGAGTACCTGCGGCTGCACCTTCGGTATCAGGACGTCGGCGAATAACCTCGTCGAACTCTTGAGCTAGAATACGACGCTTGATGAGATCCTCGATGCTTTCACTGACCTCAGGAGTGATGACAGGCACGGGCTTGCCAACATGCTCGAAATCGAGATCCTGCTCAAGTAAAGAGTTGACAGGGCGGTCAACTGCAGCAGCTTCACCAGAGAGAGTCCACTCGCGCTTGGCAACAGATGCAGCCTCAAGCTTGCGGATCTCTTCGGCAAGCTTGGCCTGTCTCCGCTCGTGTGCTGAGCGTCTTGACTTGGGGTCTCCAGCGGAAACATCGGAGAGAGCATCGTCCGAATCCTCCTGTTCTGACTCGTCGTCAAAGAGATCTCTGCGAACATCGGCCATGGCTCTTTCAACATCGGCATCGTTTGGCTGCTCGGGTTGGAACTTGACAGACTTTTTGGGCTTACCGCCATTCGACTTTCGACGCGGCGGCGCAAAGAAGTCCTTATAGTAGACATCATTGGCATTGAGACCGTTGTCGTCGTCATCATCCACTGGCTCATCCATATCCATGGCCTCATCCTCACTGTCGCCTTCTGGGGCATCGAGAGCCATGTCGCCAAATGTAGGGCCGTCCTCCTCATCGTCATCATCTTCATCTTCAGAGACTGGCTCTTTAGCAGCCTTCTTAGATTTTGAACCTCTTGTAGGGGGAGCCAGAGGATCCGCGTCCCAGTTGATCTCCTCATCGTCGCTTGCTTGATCCGTGTAGGGATCTCCCTTTGCGTCCTGCTCCTCGAAATATTGTGATTGCCGGTTGAAATCGTCGAGCGAGAAGAAACCATCGTTGAGACCGTCGGGATCCTCCTCGTACTCTTCAACCGATCCATCCACTCCCTCGTCTTCCTCATCATCTTCCTGATAATCGTCTCTGCCTTCTTCAATCTCCGCTTCGTCATCTTCCCGGTCGTCATCTTGGCCATCTTCTTGAGCTTCGTCCACTGATAATGGTTCCTCCTCCTCCTCGTCGGATCCATCCTGATCGCTCTCGTCCTCATCGTTGGAGTCTACTTCGAAGCCATCCTCTCCAAACTCGAGCGTCTTGGAGTCTGATACGTCAGCGCCGTTGACGGCAATCTCCTTGCGCCCCTCCAACTCTGCCAGCGCCTCTTCTGAATATTTCAAGACACCACCAATAATTCTCTTGGCCTGCTGCCAAACCTGGCCGGTCTCGAACCCATCGATGTAGAGCTTGCGCATTTTAAGGACATCCTCGCTATTTGCAGCACCTCTCTTGCGCTTGCGATTTTCTTTTAACCTCTCCTGCTGCTCATCGCCGACTTGTGAGGCAAAACCTTCGAGGGTGTGCTTGACAAGATTGAGAGAATCGGTTGGGATGGAAGCTGTGGGTTGAAGAAAAGCGTGTCGCTTGCCGTCGGATAGGCTTTCTAACAGGGCCAAGACGTGGCTGTTTGTGAGAGAATCGGGAGCAGCCATTGCGGGCGGTGCGGCAGTCAAGGTATGTGAGGATGAAGTGAGCGATGGCGACGTCTGGACGGCCATGCTCTGGAGTTTTTTATCGCAAGCAGAGCTAATTTGCACTGCTTTTTATTTTCATTTAACGCGACGATAAATGGTACATAAAAGTCGTCGTATTGCGTGCGATTGCCGTGGTGTGAGATGACTTTGATAAGTCGAAGCTGAAGACGACTCGAGATGAAGCGAAAGCGATTGACGGCAGGAAAAAATTTGGGAGACTTGGTGAGGCCCCGCGACGGGTGGAATCTGGATTATGTGATTGGCCAATCAGCCCACGTCAAGAATCGCGATAAGAGATAAGCCATGGACCATTTTGATCGATTCTGAGGAAGAAATACCTACCTACGTCCTTCCATACCTAGGTAGCAAGGAAACAATATTTTAATTACTATATAATATCAAGATGTTTGTTTAGCTACCTATTATTGGCATAAGAAGATTCGTGACTAAAATGATACGTTGTCCTACCTCAAATACACAGATACGCTTATGTTGCAGGCAAAATATAGACACCTTGATGACTTCTGCCATTATTTATTTTTAGTAGGTGAAATGTATAGAGCGAGATCGACTGATACCTGTTATGGAGTTTTCTTGCGTCATCTACCTAGGCTCCGTCTTGTTCTTATAAAAAAACGTACATCTTCTACATGTTCTTCAAGGAACCTCACCTTAGCAAGACAAGGATGCGAAACTACTTAAGATTGAGGACGAATAACAAAACGAATTGTTGAAAGATTAGAGCCAATTATTGAGTCATATCGCTCATTTCTTCTTAATCTACCTCTATAACAGAATGAAGATTTGGTAAAGAAGTACTGTCTCTGGTTTACTAGCAAGTTTTCATAGAGCGATCACCACCCGCTTCTTCGTCTCCTTTGTCTTGACATCCAATGGATGAGAAGACTTCTAAGTGCTTTCCTCATGGCATCTTCAGTTTCTATCCATTGCTTGGAGACGCGGACGCATGGCTACCGTCCATGCAAGCCCGGGAATATTGCGGTTCCTTTTGAACATGGTCCGCAGGTTGTTAATAAAGTCTGTAGAGCCTAGACCACGGAACTAGGTATTTAAGGCTAGAGAAATGGCGATGCAGAATAAAATTGTCCAAGTCCATAATAAACGCCATAGTATCGTCCTTTTCACCACTTCAAGATCTGTTCCCCTGACGCTATGTCACCACCGTATCCTATTGATTGTAATTGTTCCCTGTTAGATCGACGAGCTGGGATCTGATGGATCTAGTAGCTTTTTTGTTTGGTTCCCGTTCGTTCTAAACGCATCTAGAATTACGCTTCTTGGAGATATGGTTATTTCTTGATAACCACTTTGGTTGGACAAAAAGGGACATTCGCCCGCCAAAATCATGTGCAATAGAGCAGATGCCTACTCGTTTTAAATACAGATGCGGATATGGTGACCTCAAGAGTGCTTGCTGCTGTATTGACAGCATCGGGCTTCTCTGTTGCTGAGGCTGGAAAATGTAAACCACATCCTCACCCTGAGTATACATCAGAGTAAACAGCCAGGCTGTCATTCGCTTTGTAGCTATTGACGACATCTATGTGGGCGAATGCAAACCAACCTGTGCTGTTCCAACAGAGACTACTAGTCTCTGCGGAGGTACTCGCGGAATTTTCAGCAGCAATGGCCCAAATTTATAGAGTCATGTCGATGTTTCAGGGGAGCGTCGAGATGTGTGCCCGAGCATGTCTCGAGGATGAGAGCTGTGTGGTATTTGGCTTGGTCGTTTCCCAATATTACAAGAACCGTTACCTTTCATCGATCCCCAAGGAGACTATGGGCATTTCGGCCAACGATAGAGGAACGAAGTTCTATGATCGATCGTGCGGGCAATGCTCTCAGCTCGAATGCTTGCCTTATTAATTCCCGATGGATTCATTTTCAGAGGAGAAGTGGACTGTCGGACAAGACAGTAATACCAGATAATTTAGTATAGAATAGTTGACTCGCCCTGGTCACTTCAGCATAGCCTCAAAGGGAAACTTTGACAAAACCTGAACCCCTGTCTCAGTGATCAGGACTTGCTGCTCCAGCTTGACACCCTATGTAACACCCTCCTTGCCAATATAACTCTCAACGCAAAGTACCATGCCCGGTTCGATAACACCATCATAGCCAGCATCTGGGAAATCTCCTCGATGATACAAGATACGGATACTCCCCCGTAAGTCCACAGCCATGCGCCGAGACAAAATGCCGGTTGGCCCAATACTGCTCTGGAATATCCCACCCGAGATCTGCATACTCGCGAAAGGTCAAGCCCGGTCTGAGGATACTCATGTTGTGATTAATCTGTGCAAGTGCAGTTCTGTATAGCTCCTTTTGCTCCTCGGTAGGAGGATCTGGGCCAGCGTGAAATCTTCGTGAGAAGTCAGAATAGTATCCATGGCAACCGACTACGTCTGTCTAGAGCCTCGAGGTCGTTCTTCTGGATGACATAACTTGCTGACTCCTGGAACTAAGGGTTTGTTTGTGGCCCCGCGCTGAGGAGTCGAGCCTCGACATAGTCTCCATTCTGCTCAATTACAGATTTGTGCATGACTGACCAGAGTTGAGTCTCCGTAAGACCTGGTGAGACTGCATCGTGGAGTCTGCCTACAGCGACCTCTGTTGCGCGAAGAGATATGACAGTGCATTTGACCTCCTCGGGCGATTTGATAGCCCTTGCCATCTCTATGGCTTGCTGAGCATCCACAATGTTGAGGCCGAGTTCCTTGAGGGCGATAGCAACGGTTGCATTCATACGCTCCAGACCAAGTGTGGCATTACGTTTCCCAACAAGGCTCTCAACTAAATCAGCCATCTCTTGTGCCCATTTCCTCTCCTTATCGTGTATCATGGGGCCGCTGCTCGTAAAAGTAACAGACTTTGCTGTGCGGACGTCATCGGCAGTCTCGTAGCCTTGAGCCAAGTGAAGGCAGCCCGCAAACTCAAACATGATCGATCGAGTTGTAGTAAGGAGAATATACCGCGTGGGAGGGTTCCGTGCTGTGAAGACTTGCATGTTCTGAGTACTAGTTACATAACGGATGTTGAACGAATCACTGATGATGATAGCATCGAGGCCATATTTGACCATCTGACTTCTTGTGCGATCAAGGCGATATGGAGGAACTGCCTTGAGATCTATCCCCTCACTCTCAGGGGCTCGATACAAGAGAGCCAGATCTGACAGATCAGTTCTCTCAGCGTGCCAATCAAAGTTTGCCATCGTTGTATTCGAGACCTTGGAAGTTATTCTCTTGCCCTGCCCTCTCCCCTTGTGCCGGTCTTATAGGAAACACCATTCTCGCAGAGAAGAGGGGTTCGGATTCGTAACCCGACCCCAAAACAAGCACATGTGCTACCCAAGATCGTATCGTGACTTCCGCAACTTCTTTCAGATTGGTTTGTTATATCAAGACTCGCTTCGCTAACTTGGTCTGTTGGTGCTAATACCAGATAAGTTTCCTCGTCATCATCACCATTCACCACTGCGGCCACACGAGTACCTCTGATAGCCTTTTACCCCTTCAGTATGCGCATTGAAGTCGCGTAGAACCAATCTAAAGCATATAGTAGCATGATTTCTCTGTGAGAGAACCCGGAAACCAAGTATCAGACATGGCTCAACCACGTTATCTCTGACGACACCATATGCTGATGAAATAGCCTTTCGGATTGTATAGACTGAAGTTACGGGTTCCTTTCCCGAAGTCAACTCTCATGCTCAGCCTGAACTTATCTCTAAATACACATAATACACATCAGAGAGTAACTATCCTTAGTTACTTCCGGGGTTACCTCAAGGGTTCACACAGATACAAGATACATATACCCACCAGAAGTTCTTGGCCACCAAAATCAAAATGAAACAAAGAACCAACCACGAACTCAAATATATGCCGTTGAGAAGCCAAATGGCATACTGTCCATGGATCAACTTCGTGGGATGCTCAAGTGTTTGAACGGCCGGATAATTTCAAAGTTCCATGGGTGACGATGGCAGGGGCTGATGCAGAAATCAGGATGTATTTGAATATCACTGGCATATACCTAAGACACACCTGGCACCATGCTCAACGATAAAGTCACGTCGAAGACAGTTCAAGCCAGATTTGAATGCTTGACCGTGTTTGCGTACCGAATGGATCCTTGGTGTATAAAGCTGTTTGCATCATGCAGATACACATGCATCTTCTTGCACATAGACTTGCTCTCGCCTAAACCCAAGGTCGAGGAAACAATGATCACATTTGACCGAGGCATTTATCAAGGACTGATGAGTAAAGCCATTAGGAATTTAAAATCATGAATTCGCAGTATCGTGTCAAAGCAATTACCAGCCTGACTAGCCCATGGCATGCATCCCTCAACCCATCATATACATCATCACCATAAAACCAGGTCGTTACTCTCACCCGAATTCCCATGTCGCCAGCGCCAGCTATCATCCCATGCCATTCCCAAACGAGACGACACCGAGCCACGATTCCTCAGCATACATCCAGGCATAGCCGTGTCAGGCGGTATTCCAATCAAAAGCAGCCAAAGCCAAACCCAGGTTAAAGGATATAGAATAACAGTGCTCGAAAAAGAAAAGAGAGAGACAGGAGAAAAAAAGATGCAATAATTAGAACAGAGAAGCCTGCAATCATCTCCAGGAAATAGCAGGTTAACAAGCAGACCCCGAAAACGCCTCATGTCGCGGAATTCCAGCCGCTCTCACCGACCAGAAGCCTAACCGGGCCTCACACTTTCATACTAAGCAAATGGCATGTCGAAAGAAGAGAGCATAACGCAAGAATGCTAGCAAAATACAAAAAAGCGAAGCAAAAATCGTGTGCTATTTAGCTTCGTTCGTCTCGATTTGTTGGCATCGAGCAACCCTAGTCGAGATTAGGATAGTGTTGAATGCTGAAATAATGCAGCAAATAATGATTTCAGAGAAATGCAGTTGATGCTCGGTTTCGAACCGAAGAGGCTGTTTCTTGAAGAGCCGATCTATCATGACGGTTTGGATCGAATCGACCCTAGATCTCCATACGACCCGCGACATCATCGCTCATGGACCTGTCAGGACTGCTATCGAGCATATCCATATCCTCGATATCCTCGTCGAAGTCTTCATCTGAATAGGCAACGAGATCTCCGTTCTCTCCACGATTCCAGAAAAGACCGTCGTCATTGAGCTCCTCGTCGCCCTCATTATATGGAACTAATTCAGCATCTTGATCACCAAGCCAGTAGTTGGCGCGTTTCTGCGCGCCAGCTGATTCGAGATCCCGTTGGTTGCTGTGGTTCCTGGCCAGATTTGTGGGTCGGAGAGTTGGGCTATGAGACGAGATAACTGGCACAACGCGGACGTAAAGATATGCCACTCTTTTCAAGGTGCGGTTGAAGAAGAAGTAGTGTGAAGCCCAGATGGCACTCTCGTCTTCTTCAAAAGGGTCGCTCTCGGGGTTGTAGCTGAAAATAGTACACTCGTTGAGGTGCATCTCCTTGTCAATCAATGACCAGCATTGGGGGCCCCATATCGAGGTTATCTCACTGCCTAGCGAGGAACCGAGAGATTTGGGTTCGAAGTTAGGTCTTACGTTCTGAAGAATTGAATCGAGGTTGACCATGACGCGACGCAGGTTTCGCTCGCGTTTGAAGTCGTTGGGTCGAAGGACATGAGAGAAATCGTAGTGTGGGTGACTCGCATTCAGCGTCGCGATAAGGTATGCAAATGTCTTGCGACTCGAGAGCTCGGACAAGGGGCCGAAAGCACTTGAGTGTGAAAATAGCTGCATGCTCGGTGATGTAGCAAGCATGTGAGCGCGCTCAGGTGGTGATAGGCTGGCGCCGAGCTTGAGAAGGGCTTCGTGTTGCGAGTTCAGATCGTTGTCGATGTTTTTGTAGAGCTTCTTGTCGGAACCTGTTGATTTCGTTGTGTAGAGATCGCATCCGCCTGTCACGCTACAGTCGGGTGTGTTGAAGTTCAGCGCACTCGTCACCGCTTCGAAGTCTTGTACCGGTAGATACTGCATGCGCGCGTTAGCATGTGTAGGACGAGGGGTTCCTCCGCGGGGTCCCAGGGCTGCTAACCTTCATCTTGAAAGCGGAAAAGCACTTTGGAGCCGGTTCTGTGGTTGGAATGTCGCGGTGTTGATGCGCTGGATCGTAAATGCGTGATGCGACTGACTGATTGAGGGAGCAGTCAAGGGAACAGATTGCGTCAGCGTGGAGTCGCGGTGGGCCGGAGTCGGAAGGTGACAGTTGTCGTGATATGGGAAAGATGGCGGTAAGCGTACGAGGGCCGATGTCATAAAACACGACGGCGAAATCGGTTGCGACAATCGATAATGCGGCGATATGGGGTATTGATGATTGAGGAGAAAGAGGGGGATAATAGTGTGAGGGTGAGGATGATTGAAAGTGGGCGGAAGGAAGTCGGGAATTAAAGATCGCCGGAGTCAGGAGCAGGTACAGTTCGGGAGGGGCAAGGTCAGGAACTTAAATCGCGGTGGTAACTTTGAATGCCCTGGACGCAGTAATCGGCGGCAGATTCGATACTGTAACGTTGGGAGATACAGTGCAGCAGGCAAGAACCCTGAGAATCTAAAAGACCGGAGATAAAAAGAGATTGGTTGGCGATGACGGGAGATAATAATAGGCGCTGATCAAGATTGGACAGGAGATTGCCGAGAACCTGGTCGATTCAATTGACGATGAAAGGGGCAGCTTTTGGATAGAGATAAGCAAGTGACAGGGTTGAGGTTGAGGTTGAGTTGCTGAATACATCCATGTGAATAAGCAATAAGCAAAAAGATAAGGTAGGAACCTGGTTAGGTAGTTTATGAGACCAAGGAAACGGAAGCACAGGATGACTGATTGGGGGGCCGTAGGTTTTGAGTTGATGGAATTGGCCGGCTTCGTGATAGAATGGTTGGAGTAGAATGGGATGGCCTGTTGGGCTGTCTGAGGTTAGTTAGCGGATGAAGGGTAACTCTGTCTCTCGCTTGCATTGCGTTCTCGTCAAACAAAGACATTTGAGTCCACTCAAATCTGGTGTGATCCTTTGCTGCAGCCAGCCACGGGATCTCAAAATCAGTCACTTTTGCAGAGAGCTGAGTTGAGCTGGCGTGAGCTTGGACCAGTCCCGGCCCTGGTCCGGCCAATGTTGAAGAATTCCGGGGATCGCGCCAGTTCTCGGTGCTGCCAGTTAAACCATGGATATCAACGGGAGCCAAGAGACCCCTCATGCTTCATCCTTTGGCTCTCATGAGACAAAACTCAGGGACTCTGTTTTGATCAATTCTTCAGTGCCAACTTACAATCCAATCGTTTCGCACATGTCCTTAATTACGATCTGTTGTTCGAAGACCCGAATGCGTAAGTTTGGCGTATCGTAATAGGGGGAATGCTCTGACAGCAACTCCACGCGATTGATCAGCGATAGCGAATGGGGCTGAACTCCGAAACCACGCGCTTCAGTCGACCGCTAGGATGAAATAGCCCATCCCCTCTGATGGATGGACCAGATCCATCTTCAGTCACCGTCTAACGTCAGTTGGAAATTGGAAATTGGAGAAACAGGAAACAAGAAATAGAAACAACAAGCATATGAGGTCAATCGTTTTCTCTTGATTCCAGTTGCGGGCCGAGGTGTTGCGACTGAGCAGTGCGGTTGACTTCGGCTTCGAGAAGCACAGGAGGTGACCCAACATGCCAGGCCTGACGATTTTCAGTGGGACACAGCGTCTGATGATGACCATTGCTGTTGTTCAAGGCGAGCTCTCCTCTCACTGTTGCGTCGACGTTTGACCGATGACGAGTCGAAGACCGGAGACAATCTCTCTGCGCTGCCCATCGTAGCTGTCACAACACCATCGCCCACAGGCCTCATCTCTTGATACGAAAGAAGGTGGTTTTCCACCGTCAAAGATCTACAAAACAAGACCAACACGGTCGGAGACTCCCAAAACACCATCTGCGCCTATTCCCACGATGTAAACATGCGTGTCCTCTCTTCCCATCGAAGAGATGCTCAGCCGCCTGAGACTTTCCCATTACAGAATTCCTGACTCCTTGAGCGACGCCAATACTTGTTCGTCGGCCTATTGAACCAAAGTTAATTCTCGGCCAGTGAATATACTGCAACTCGTATGAAAACGCTTGGTAGGTACTGATCGATCGCCTCAATCCGACGCTTCGGGAGCGGTGTCGAATTGATGTTGGGTAGCAATTAAAAGGTCGTCGAGGAGGTTTACATGATCTTTGTAACTTCGTCCTCGACCTTGTTGGAGGCTTGGTGTCAGCTGTCTTGCGACAATTTGGCGGATAAGTGGGTGGGTGTAGGTTGCCGGGCTATCACAAAACTTCATAGTTTATCAAGCTGGTCATGACTTACCTCCATATCTTCAAGGGAGTCCTGCTGGCCGATGCAGCGAAGAACATTCTTTTTGCTCGTTTCCTGCAGCTCGCCGGCGAGGAGGATTTCGTCGAGAATATAGTATGCCTTGGTGAAAGAGAAGATGATATCGAGCTCGCAAACGTTGCCGTAGTACTTGTCCATCTGCTCGACATATCGGTGGATAATTTCGAGGGTGATCAGCTCGTTATCTTCGGAGGAGCATCCGGCGATGAAGAAGAGTGATGCATATCGGCGATAGACAATCTTTGTATCTACGTTGATGGTTAGCTCAATGTTATCAAAACAAAGGGGTTAGGAAACTGACCCTTATATTCTAGAAAGTTGCACATGCGCGTTCTTCGAGCGAGCACAAGCTGAGATACATCCTTGACGATTTTGGCCTTATCCTTGGGGGAGAGTGTTGTGAACCATTTGGCAAGACGCTGTCATGACTAGTCAGTGCTGTTGAAGCTGCGCATGTGAGTAACCAAGACACACCACTTTGCCCTGACGGGATAGGAGAATGAGATATCTGTAGTTAGCTTTCGGTCAGCAGGCGGTAAAAGTTGGTATGCCGCGGAGAAGCATACTGAATGGCCATGATGGTCTATCGAGCCTGCTTAGAGGCGTGCTGATAAAAGGTAGGGAGAGGTTTCGAAAGATGACGGAGGAAGCAATTCTGGCTTCAAGGTGGACACGGAAGCAATTTTGGCGGGTTGGTGACGAGCTGGCTCAGGCCGACAAGTCCAATGATCAAGTGAGGTAAAGGTGGTCCAGGCTCCAGCCAATCCGCTACCCTCGGGGCAAGAAAACACCGGACCTTAATGTAGGGTATTAAAATAAACTTAGTAAAGGGTATCCTAAGTCTATACTAAACTTATCCTAAACTTATACAAATTTACCTAAGTCTTTTTATCACTTAGGATTAAGGTCCTAAGTTTTCTTCCCCCCCCTAGGCTACCTACTGGGCTAGGTCTGGATACCCCTCAGCGCTGACTGGGCTGGGAGTCTAGGGAATCAGGGGGTCACTTCAGTGGGTGGCTAAACTGAGTTACTGTATCGATGGGATGGGAAGAGAGCGCCAGGCGCCATCTAAGGTTAACACGGATAAGCTAAAGTTAAGGCGAGTTACCTATTCTCTCTGGAGTTATAATACTATCCAATTCGATCCTGTCTTTAATAAAGAAGTTACCAGGTAATTGAACCCGTCAATGTCATTGTAATTGGCACCCACTACATAATTCTGCACATTACAAGGAGGCCATACAGTGCCGACATACCTTACTGTATCTTAGTAGGTAGGCACATACTTAAACCCCACGTACACAGAGAATGATAAAAGAATCTCCGACCTTATTAAACGTGAAAGAAATAGTAATGGGTGCCATGTCATCAATTGGCCATCTCACTTGTTAAGCACGCGACTATGCGCTCCTACTGATGTCAGATCCCAAACCTTTCATGGCCATTCAGGGAGAGCCTCCCATTCACTTCTGTCCCGTAACAATGATTCGATATTTGCAGCCATGACAAACGTAAATACAGTAGAATCATTACACAAACCTCAAACTTCGCTTGTGATTAATAACTCTGACCTCAAATAATTAGACATTACTAAGCTATCTGCCTTACCCCACGTATTTCAGCAGTGGGCGCGCCATGGGATGGACTAGGTATTTTGGTCTGCAGGTTTAATACTGGCGTGTCCGAGTTTACGCCTCGAAGACACCGACGGCGAAAATTTCCCTCTTTTCTACTAAAAGTCTCTCCTCGAACCATTCTCTTCTCATTTGTTTGCTGGGATTATCTCTCTCGTATTTTAGTATTATAACAATCTCACATAATTTCGCCATGACGAGACTTATTCTATCTACTGCGTATGTATCTATCTCACCTCTCTGCACTTTCGATGGATGCTTACAAAACCCCTCTCGACAGCAATGTCATGTTGGCAGGCCCCTCCGTTATCCGCAAACCCGGCAATAACAGATCCAACCTCGAACTCGTCAATTCCCTGCGTGACAACATCGCCGAAGCTCAGCGCGATTATGCGATCGATGCGCAAGAAACAAACGGCTTTGCGAACGGCGACACGCCCAAAGGCAAGCACACAACCGTGGACCTCTGGACTGAACAAGAAGGCGATGCGCTGTACGTTCCTCGCATTAATTGGAACGCCGCTGGCCTCCAAGAGGAACCCAGCCAATATGAGATCACTGTCAAGTTTTTTGTTCTCCCGGGTATGTCAGTAGCTGCTCGGGAACAACACGTCAAAGAGGCTCTGGACTTGGTCCGGAGAGAACTCGGCATTCAGACCATCGATCTCTTGATTGTATCTTTTCCTGGCATTTCGTTCGAAGGAAACTGCGAATGGGAGGCGGATAAAACCAATGCCCAACAGGGCAACCTTGAAGAGGAGCTTGCGACTTGGAAGGTGTTCGAGGGCCTACACAAGCAAGGCCTCGTGAAGCGTCTTGCTGTGGCCGAGTTTGGTAGCGAGAAACTTGGCGCTTTTATCAAGCGTGCGAGTGTCCGGCCCGTCATCGACCAGATCAACCTGCGAAACTGCTGCGATGTCCCACCTCCGCTGAAGAAGCTAGCCGAGGAAGAAGGCGTGGAATTGCATGTTCACAACGACTGTATTGATATTCTTCCGCACGGCACTCTTCGAGAACTTCTTAGCCACGGGCCGAAGGGCGCAGGCCTCCTTGCTGATCCCGGTAACAGCGGTGCGGGTTTGACTGGAGAGATTGTCCCGGAATGGGTAGTGCGATACACGGCATTCGTACAAGATCGAGGCGTCATAGAGAATAAGGGATATTTCGCTGGAGCGGAGCTGGTGGCACCATAGTTGGACAAATTCCTTGACGGCCGGGACAGTGGTGAAAGACAAAGAAGAAGAAAAAGGAAGAGATGATGAACCACTGGGTTACTGGCATATTGGATCTCCAAGCCACATAAGATGGAATGTAGTGGCATCATTTGTCCATTTGGTTTGTTTTTGCAAAACAGCGAGCATCAGACACACGGAGTTTAGACACTATGGTAGGGAAATTGGCTGCAAGACGGCTTTTCTGTTTTTCTTTTTGTTTACCCAAGCATGCTTCGTTTGCGGCCTCTCATCCGCACGTCTTCTAGCTTCTTGAGAACAATCTTGGCCTGTTTGAAGGTCTGGCCATAGGCTTCGAGCACCTCTGGAAAGAGGCACTCTGCTCTTGGATGTGTACTACCAAATGCTCTCTCCAGAACGTAGAGATCCACTGCCCGGTCTTCGTCTGATATACTTCCACTCGCCAGACCCAGATCGATAATAACCAATTCTCCGTGTAAAGAATTGCTATCTTGGGGGTTAGCTGGGGGTTGCAACATCATGTTGCTTGTGGTCAAGTCACCATGGACGATGCCGACCTTGTGCATGTTGCCAATAGCAGTACCGATCCTTCGCATGAGGTCCTTCAGCTCAGTATCGCTCTCTATGCCTTCAGTTCTATTTCCGAGCCGCTCATTGATGCTCTTCCGAACAGGACCACCGGATATCCATTCCAGCATCAGCCACCCAGCAGATTCATCCACAGCATACACATCTGGTACACGGACCCCATCGCGGCGACACTTTGCAAGAATACGAGCTTCTGAAAGTATCCGGTGTTTCGTGAGCCGCTGATCAAGAATCGGGTGACGCCAGGGCTTAGGAGGGCGGTACTTGAGGGCGCAAGGAATATCAGGTAATAGGTAAGTGGTTTTGTAGAGGCGACCCTCGGCACCTTGGGTGATGAGGATTGGCGGGGTCGACGCGGGGTATTCGAGGATCTTTGGGAGGGGAAACTGGTGCGCTTGCGGCGCGGGGTCAGCCGTCACCGTCGCGGTAGTCGTCGCCATGAACAGATTCGTAATATTGTTGAGGGTTCTTGGGAGCAGGAGGACGAGGGTGGGAATAGAGAATACAGAAACAGGCGATATCAGTGGAGAAAGATCCGATGATTGTGATAAGCTGCAAGACTGGCGCAGGTACAGGGCATCGATGAAGTCAGTGGGATGTCAGAACCTTGCCTGAGGGACAAGGGAGAGGAGAGAAGAGGAATAATTCCATAGGTTGGCACCACTTCGCTCACGCCTTCAACGGCCCGCGAACTTTTTACTGGGTGCCATCCTGACAGCGGCTAATATAAAGCCTTCAGTAACGAATCAAGTTTATTCCTACTTATGACAACAACGTAAACCCAGGCAAACTTAACTTCTCTTTACCCCTCCCTCCATGAACTTGAATCGCCGGGAATGCGTTGTTGGAAATATCCAATACATACTGTACTAGATGTCTTTCATAACTTTCATCTCAACAAATTAAGGTCTTTCAGCTCTCTTTCTCCTCCTCAAGCCCTAGACTTGACCCACCAAGGTACTACCCTTCTCCTAACCCTAATTCCAGACCTCGATATCCATGCTTTTATGGGCTTGGGCGCTCTGAGGATCCAAGACACTACTCAAATAAGCCTGGCATAGTGTCCTGCAAGAATTGGTCACATCCAACCGATGGTGATACTCAACCTGCATATGAACCCACTCGGAATGCAATCCATCCGCCAATGCAAGGTGAAAACCCGCTGGACGGTTCGGGCAGCGCAGCATTAGTTTTTGGGTACTGCCAATCTTGAGCAGGCTTGTGGTGCATCCTCTTAAACTATGACATTAACAAGTTGTGATGGCTACGTATCGTTATTGAGGGTTTGTGTAATAAACCACCATCAGTCAGCATCACTAGATACCGTCTTGACCGTTTATTCTGCCCGGCACTTCCGCGTACATCATCATCAGGGTACCTCACGCTTCCCCATTCTTATGGGCCATGCAAAGTAGCATCAGTCAGACAACTACAACGCCATCAAGTCGCGCATCGCATCCCACTGGACTGGCCATGACCATGTGATGACTGACTGACTTGAATACCCTGCCCTGTCTCTATGGGCTATCGTTAGTTGCAGATGCACCTGCAGGGGGGTTCTTCTCGATCCCCAGCCATCTGCACCAAGTGGTCCAGCACGAATATGGAAGCTCGGCTTGTGTACGGAGTATGAGCCTAGAAATTAGGTGCCTCTGTTGGTTAATTAGAGCGCACACAAACGCGCAGGTTCTCTTTGATAGGTTAAGATACTGTACTGGGCGGCATGATTGTTGGGGCTGTTGAATTTGGCTGCGCTTGCGCTTGTTCTTCCCGTCGTCATCGCTCATGTCCCTTGCCTTTCACCTGCATATTGTGTGCGCCTCTTCCCCTTCTCTCCCTTTTCTCTCCCACAAACACACAACTCCCCAAGGACCATGCGCGATAGCTTCACCCTCCGCCTCGACTCGCCATCTAGACGCTCTGCTCAACCATGGCCGAGTTCAATCTCCTCCAGTGGACAATCATCCTCATTCTGATCGCTGTCATTCTATCCCTCATCGTCCTCGTCCAGATCATCTCCTCTTACACGGCCGCGTACCAAGCGGCGCCGCTCGAAATTGCAACATTTCTTGACACTGCCGACTTTTCTGTGCAGGAGAATGAGAGCTATGATCGTGACGTCGCAAAGGTGCAGCGCCTTGATGATAAGATACGCTTGACACGGCTCCTAAGGGAGATTCAGAAGACGGGTGATGATTTGCGCGAGGATATCAATGGTGTGGTGATCGAAGAGGACACCACCAAGCTAAAGACTTCCGCCAGGCTGTTGTGGGCGTCGAAGCGATCGAGGTTAGAGGATCGGGTTCGTAGACTCGACATGCTACGCATGCGCTTCCTTGTCGTTTATATGGGCGTCGTCGCATCACAAACAAGCACCACTACTCATGAGAAACCCTCTGCGCCGCCGCCTCCGCCCCCTCTACCTACGGCAAGGGATCTGGAAAAATCACCGGTTTTTAAAACGCCAACCCGTCCTGCTCTTCCTAGAGGCTTAATGGAGGGTATCATCAACCGTCCTCCCTTGCGCAGTTTGACTACCCAGGCTCTCGTTAACCACCCAGAGCCAATACCAAAACCTAGTCGTAAGGGCTGGGCGGGAGTTGTTCAGGAACTACAAACATCGCCCAAAATGCATCAGCGCCATGCTTCAATTGAGCGCGCAATGTCAAGGTCATATTCCAAGTCGCCGTGATCTTGAAGCATCGGTTTGGTCCTAGACTTCATGGTTTTCTTTTCATTTTGGGTTCTGGTTACAGCGACACGGCATAACTCTTAGAGGCTGTCAAGTGCGACAATACAGCATGGACATTACACGATCCTCATTACACGGCGTTCTTAGTGCGGCCAGGTGGCAGCCAACATATTTACAAAACAGCATAGTCCAGCATGACAGCGGACACTCACTACGACCACAGGAGGTATGGTTGAACGAGAAACGATTAACGACGGGTTGGTTTGGCGAGGATGAGGCATTGGGGGCTTTGTTCATGAGGAGTTTGGTTCCTTAGTTTCACTTCACTTCCGTAGATGGGATGATACCCCTTTCCCGCGGCCTTAAGTCGTGGCATTTCCTTAGCACGGTTGTTTTTGTCTTATTGGACACTCTGTTTGCTTTTTGTCTTATGAATCACCATTCATGATGAAGACATGCTTCTTCTTTTTTTTAATTTGCTGCTGCTCCTGGAAACTGGCAGCACACAACTGTTTATCAATGACCAGAGATAGCTTCGGGGCCGGTACCATTTCTCTCCCCGACTGTAGCATTGTTAGTTCTAGTTAGACATGAGATGAATTTATGACGTTAGCTTACCGTCAAGTGCCACCAAGAAACGGCTTACACAGTTGTAGCATGCAACCTGTTGGTGTCAGGATAAGTTTGATGACTACAGAGGGACAAGGGACTGTCTTACCGTGGCTGTGATTTCCACAATTTCTTGTTCGTTGAAATACTCCCGCAGACGATCAAAGGTCTCATCCTTGACTTGAACGTTCCTCGTCATCTCATCCGTGTACAACAGCACAGCCCATTGCTTCTCTGATAGCTCAGCAGGCCGCTCACCAAGTTCCTCACCCTTGATAGCCTCAAGTCCAGTCTCAGACACACCACCCTTGACAGCTAGCGGCGCATGGTGCTTCCATTCGTACCAGGCCTTGTTGCACACAGCAATACGTGAAATTGCAAGCTCTCGAATGTCGTCGCTTAGAGAGGTCTTGGTACGAACAGCGCCGAGGAATGAGTTCCAGCCATCCGCAACGTGAGGGGAGTGAAGAAGAGCTAAATCCAGAGATTGGAGAGGCCGAGGAGCGCGGCGCTCTTCTATGCGCTTTACAATGGCGGCATGCTCCTCAGACTTGGTCTCAGGAGGGTTGGATACGTAAGGAACCCGCATGATGGCAGATAGTATGGTCCAAGTCGATATGAATATAAGAGTGTTTAGAGATAATGCTACCAGAGGGAAACTGCGTGTTTTATAAGTTACAGAGTAAATGAGGTTGAGAAAAGTTACGTGAGTGGTATGGTATTCGCGTTTGGTTATATGTTCACCCGGGCCTGCGCGGGGTCGGGTTTGAATCGCAACTCCCGACTCCACTTCCCGAAAACCGGCGCCGACACACGGAGGTTAATTCTAGCATTTGACGTTTGATGTTTCTAGACTGTGCGGGTGTGAAAAGGCAGCAAGTCTGAGAACTACCGGAAAGAATATAAAGAAGTTTTCCGTACCGCAATAAAGTCTTTTTAGGTTGGATATAAGGATTGGAGTGTAAGTCGTCGGTATTTCAGGTACTCAATCATGGTGCATTCATGGTAGAAAAGCGGTTCCTCTGAACCTCGGATACTGAGTGAGCTCATGAATCGAGTTTCCAGAACTCTAGCACTGTGTTTGGACCTCAATGTGTTGCTACGGAGCATGTACTGAGCTGATGTTTGGACAAACCTAACTGTATATGCTCTATGCTTGTTCTCGAACACTCTTGATCTTCTTCACTCATGTTTTCAAAGACACTATATGAGAAACGTGATCAAATATAGTATTCCATTATTACTGTTCTAAATAAAATACAACATTGGCATTACTCCACTACTCACTACAAGGCTATGTGATGTCAGGTGAGAAGAGGTAGGCGTTACGAGACAATGGCTGCGTTGAAGTTTGAGACTATATTGAAAGAGATGAACTTACACATATGTGGCGCATTCTGAGCTCACATAAGAAAGTGAACCACGAGTGCCCATGTCTTTGGGAGGGTTTGTGTTCATCGTTACGAACCATCATCTCAAGATCCCTATTGCTAGATAGACTTGGTTGCTCCACCAACTCAAGTCCGTTTTGGCGGTCTTTCATCTCTCGAAACTTGCACTCTTTTAAGCAAATTGATAAGGGCTTGCAAGAAAGACTGAAAAGACCTGAAGAAAACTCGAACTGTCAATGGCTTGGAGTACTGCCTTGCCACGGTTTATTCATCAGGCTGTAAGGTATTCATTCGTTCACCATACCTTGGGTAAGGTACCTACCTTAGGTAGCTTACTTGCATCATCAGTCACCCAAGGAACGCGTTGCGGGACATCACGTGACAGGGAGCTCCAGCTTGGATCATTAACGCGCCCTCACTTTTTCTCGCGTCGTCGCAACCTACCGTCATCAGCTCTTTGTTCCTTCAGCTTTCCCCCGTCACTCTAGATCACGACTCCATCAGAAACGATGGCCGAGATCAAGATTGACAGCAAGCTCTTCCAGGAGCGCATCTCCCACTTTGTCACTGCCTGGAAGAATGACCTGCGCTCCAAGGATGGCCTGTTCAACGGCGCTCAGTCTCTCATTGTGATGATGGGCAAAGTTGAAGAGATCCCCGAATTTCACAAGAACAATGCGATCCACGTATGCGATCCCACGGCAACTTGGAACGAATGCGAGATGCATGTACTAACAATATCTTAGTTCTGGCTTCTTGGATACGAGTTTCCGACGACCCTTATGTTGTTCACCCTGGACACGTTGTACATCCTCACAACAGCGAAGAAAGGTGCGACCGCATTTCTGCCTGCGCCAAATGACTCATACTAAATCCATTCTAGCAAAGCATCTCGAACAGCTGAAAGGGGGCCGATTCCCAATCGAAGTCCTTGTGCGAGGCAAGGATGCCGCCGAAAACGAGAAGCTCTTCATTAAGCTTGCCGACAAGATTAAGGAGGCAGGAGTAAGTCGCTTGAATATTCATTGCCGTTCAGTTCTAACAAATGCCTTTCAGAACAAGGTCGGCACCATTGCCAAAGACACCTCCCGAGGACCCTTCGTCGATGAGTGGAAGAAGCTCTTCAACGATCAGTGCAAGGATGTGACCCAGGTCGACATTTCCGCCGCCCTTTCTACCTACGCCTTTGCCGTAAAGGACGAGAGCGAACTCCGAGCCATGCGAACCGCCTCCAAGGCTTGTGTTGCCTTGATGACCCCCTATTTCCTCGACGAAATGTCCAACATCCTCGATGCCGAAAAGAAAGTCAAGCACTCCGCACTCGCCGACAAGGTTGACAAGAAGCTCGACGACAATCAATTCTGGAAGACAGTCGAGTTGCCTAGCAAGGGCAAACTTCCTTCGGACCTCGATCCCGCTCAGCTGGACTGGATTCTGGGACCTTCGATTCAGAGTGGTGGCAAGTACGATCTTCGATTTGCCGGTGAACCCAACGACGAAAACCTTCACGCGAATATCATCATTGCCGCCATGGGGCTTCGATACAAGTCATACTGTTCTACCATCGCCCGAACCTACCTCGTCGACCCCAACAAGTCTCAGGAGAGCAACTATAAGCTTCTTACTCTCATCCACAACACTATCATCAAGGAGATTCGTGATGGTATGACAGCGAAGGAGGTTTATGGCAGGGCCATCAGCATTATAAAGAGCAAGAAACCGGATATGGAGAAGCATTTCCTGAAGAACGTTGGTTGGGGTATTGGATTAGAGAACAAGGATCCTACTTTGATTCTCAACGCCAAGAACCAGCGGGTTCTGAAGGACGGCATGACTCTAATCATCAATACTGGATTCCAAGACATTGAGAACCCGTCCCCCCAGGATAAAAACAGCAAGATCTATGCGCTCGTCCTGACCGACACCATACGAGTCACTTCGGCAGAGCCCGTGGTGTTCACGGCTGAGGCCCCAACAAGCGCCGATGCTAACTCGTTCTTCTTCAAGGATGATGAAGAAGCAGAGCCTGCTCCTAAGAAGGAGAAGAAGGACTCGCGAGTTGGCGCCGTTGCAACCAAGAATATCACAAGCACAAGACTTCGCTCAGAACGCACAACCCAAGTCGCTAACGACGACCTTGAGAAGAAGCGACGTGAGCATCAGAAGGAACTTGCAGCGAGAAAGCAAAGGGAGGGTCTCGCCAGGTTTTCAGAATCCACGAGTGGCCAGAACGGTGGCGAGGTCAAGAAGTTCAAGCGTTTCGAATCTTACAAGAGAGACAATCAGTTTCCCAGCAAGATCAAGAACCTCGAGGTTGTTGTCGATATCAAGAACAACACAGTCGTTTTGCCCATCATGGGCCGCCCTGTTCCTTTCCACATCAACACTATCAAGAACGCGAGTAAAAGCGACGAGGGTGATTGGGCATTCTTGCGTATCAATTTCCTTTCCCCTGGTCAGGGCGTAGGCCGAAAGGATGACCAGCCCTTCGAAGATGCATCGGCGCACTTCGTTCGAAGTTTGACCTTCCGATCGTCTGATGGTGAGAGATACAATGAAATAGCGACTCAGATCTCCAACATGAAGCGCGATGTGGTTAAGAAGGAGCAGGAAAAGAAGGACATGGAGGATGTGGTCGAGCAGGACAAACTCGTCGAGATAAGGAGTAAGTCAAAGCTGAACATGCTTTCGGACCAGTCGATGCTAACCATTACCCAGACCGACGACCGGCTGTGCTGGACAACGTTTACATTCGTCCAGCTATGGAAGGCAAGCGAGTACCAGGCAAGGTTGAGATTCACCAGAACGGTATTCGATATATCTCACCCCTCAATGCACAGCACCGAGTGGATATACTATTTTCCAACGTCAAGCACCTGTTTTTTCAACCTTGTCAGCACGAGTTGATTGTCATCATTCACATTCATCTCAAGGACCCGATCATTGTTGGCAACAAGAAGAAGACGAAGGATGTTCAATTCTACCGAGAAGCCACAGACATTCAATTCGATGAGACGGGTAACCGCAAGCGAAAGTACCGTTATGGTGACGAGGATGAGTTCGAGGCAGAGCAAGAGGAACGACGTCGCAGAGCCGAGTTGGATCGCCTGTTCCAAGGCTTTGCTCAGAAGATTGCCGAGGCTGGTCGCAACGAAGGTATAGAGGTCGACATGCCTGTCCGTGACCTCGGTTTCCATGGTGTGCCATTCCGAAGCAATGTCTTTGTGCAACCTACCACGGACTGCCTCATTCAGGTTGTCGAGCCTCCTTTTATGGTCATCACCATTGAGGAAGTTGAGATTGCCCACCTGGAACGTGTTCAGTTCGGCCTGAAGAACTTTGATATGGTCTTTGTCTTCAAGGATTTCACACGACCCCCTTATCACGTCAACACCATCCCCGTCGAGTTCCTTGACCAGGTCAAGGAATGGCTCGATTCCTCCGATATCGCCTACACAGAAGGTCCTCTTAACCTCAACTGGCCAACTATCATGAAGACAGTCACTGCAGACACCCACCAGTTCTTTGCTGATGGTGGTTGGTCTTTCCTGCAAGCTGACTCTGACGATGATGATGGCGAGGGTGAGTCTGAGCAAGAATCGGCCTTTGAGATGGACGAGGACGAATTCGATGAGGAGTCTGAATCTAGTGACGAAGGATCCGATTTCGGCAGCAATGCAAGCGATGACGACGAAGATGCAGAGCTCGACAGTGACGAAGAGGGTGAGGATTGGGATGAGCTCGAGCGCAAGGCCAAGAAGCGCGATCGTGAGAGTGCCATGGAGGACGAAGACCGAGGAGGCAAGAAGAAGCGCAAGCGCTAAACGGTGACACAATGACTGGGTTTCGGAGTGAGAAGGTGATATATGGGCGTGAACTTAGGATGAGGAGACGCTGGTTGGGTGCTTCACCATTTGTACTAAAAACATACAATTTTCCTACTTGGTTTTCGCGTTTAGCTGCGGGCCCTCCAGTTCCTTCAAGGGACCATGTAGGCTGCAGAACATCATATCTCAAATAGCTGGTCTGGTGGTAAGGATTTTTTATAGTTCCTTCGCTCAGCGATATCGATATGGTCAGGATGGGTCAAGGGACAGTTGTATCAATCACAATAAGATAATTCATGATTTGGAGCGATTTTACATTGCAATTTTTCGGCGTCATATGATTCTTTTTCTGTGATAACCCACACCTCAGAGGCAGCATAGTATCCAATCTATTGGTAAACGTCAGATCGTGTGATTGGACTCGAGAGTATATAGATAATTCAATTCATTCTATCCTTATTCCCGAGTCGCAACGCGCCCAAACTCCCTACCCATATGAAGATAAGTACGAAGCCAAAATAATTCTTGCTCTTCCTCTTTCCCCTTTCGTTATATCTTGTTCAAAAGGACAGATAATTGCTAGGTGAAGAGGCACACGAGGCCGACATAGCTAGCACAAGTGTAAGAGACAAATGTTTGATGATATAAGTCTCCCGAAACCAAAAGTAAAGCAACAGTCGGAGACCGCAAAAAGGAGTAGTCGTACAAAAACACAGCGAGACGCATGGAGAAACGTGACAAGCAAAAAGGATCAAAAGCACTCTCTCAGAACGACATCTACTAGCCTTTGAGTACTGAATAACTCATATCCCTGATGGTGAACGTGACCTAGGGCGGTGCAGATCAGGGAGGGACCAGGAGACCACCTGATGCACTGGGCGGCGACCTGAAAGACGCGGGAGATGGGCTCGTAGGAGCTGCGAGAAGAGCGCGCGAATCGTCGCGAGCTGTCTAAGCTTCGCCAGGACGGAGTTCGCGACCCGAAGCGGCGGCAGTGCTAGGACCAGACTTTGCACCAGGGGCATTGTTCCACGAGAGGTAAGTGTGATCTCCAAGTTTTCTATCATGGATTTAGCATAAGGTCAACGACTGTCAGACTAGGGTAGGGGACAAACCTGGGGCGGATGAGATGAGTAACTGTAAACACGGTGCCGAGAACAATACAAACACCGCCGACAACAACGTAGGCAATGCCGAGGAAAGGATTGCGTCCTCCAATAACGGTTCGAGTAGAAATGATGACGGACTTGGTGCCCTTGTACTTGAGAGTAGGGAAGCCTATATCGAGGTTAGATTAGATGTGCTTGCTCAACATGAGGAAACAATGACTTACGGTAGTCAATCACCAGATCATAGGTCCCAGACCACATAGCCTGAGTGTTGTTGCGCTGGTACAGTTTGCTGAAAGTAGGAAGACCAGCCGTCCGCATCCAGACCTGGAAAGCCTCCCATTCCTTGAGGTTAGGAGGAGGCGTGTCCTCAGTGTATCCATTGGGGTAGCGATCGTGCCAGTTAGGAGGGGGGACGATGTCAGTGTAGTTGTACGTTGTTTTGCCGTAGAGATCTTTGTCACTGTCCCACGAGATCCCCGTGTTGTTTTGCATATGGTATACCCACGTATCATTGCTGCTGGCCTTGGGAGGGTTCGAGAGCACAGGGCTGGAGAAGGTATCGTTGAACATGGAGTTGGCGATCAGTCCGCAGGGATAGTAAGGCTTGTCGCCCTCACCGTACAGGGGAGTGCAGTCCGAGTTTTTGATGTCGCCGTAAGATCGCTTGTGGCCCTTGAGCTGGTCGGTATCGAAGGAGAGGACATATCGGCGATGGTTCTGGTAGAAGTTGGTGAGGTGGTAGTAAAAGAGAACAGGCGGGCCCATCTCCTCTGGGATGGTGAACTTGAGATGGCATCGAGGGTTCGAGACGCTGACACCGTTTTCGAGCTTAACGGTGACGTTGTCCTCCTTGGCCCACTGCGCATTCACTGAAGTGTTGGAACTCTTGAATGCGGTGCTGACAGCACTGCCTGGCATGCCCCTGAAGCCGCCGCCGTTCTTGAGGGTGGGAGCTTTTTCAATGCAATCGGTGTAGTCGAGTCTGATTTCTTGAACCTAGGTTTTGCGCATTAGAATTGGGTTTGGCGGGTATGGTCTAACGAGACGAATCAAGGGTGTTGTACCTGAGCGCTCGCGTATAGAAGGGCACCGCCGATGGGAGCGAATATAATGCCGATGGCGAAGAAGAGAGGCAGGACAGTCTTTGGTGTGAGGATGGGCCTGTCGCAAGGTATCAGTATCGAGGGGGCGATTGAGTAAACGGGATGGGGGTAAGGTAGTTATGACATACTGCCAGGCCTTTAGACGCTGTTGTCGAAAGGCAGTATCTACGAGGCATCAATTAATATGAATTCTCTCCCGCATCGCGCGCATCCCTGAGGCACACTCACTCGCAGGGCGACGGCTCTTCTTCTTGTCCGGCTGCTTCGGGCCATCGTTTGAATCGATGGAATCAGTGTGGTCGATGCCACGAGGCTGCTCGTCGGCCATTGTATCGTCGTCAGAATTTGTGAATGGTCTGTGATTCCTCCTGCGCGATGTGAGGGTATTTTTGTCGATAGAGAGAGTCGATATGTGAAGGGGGGAAAAGATGCGACTTATGGATGAAGCTGACGGGGATAGGGTGGATGGTTGGAACGGTCGCGCTGTGGCTCCCGCCGTGAAGCCTTACGTGTGTGTGTTGAAGAGGTACGTACCTCTAGCTCCTGGTTGCCCGCCTCCTTCAAATTCCTATCACATCCTAGAGGTTGCAGGAAAATGTCCACGACTTCACTATTGTAGGGCAATGGAGTTTAGCTTGAGGTGACTCCAAAGCAGGCAGGCCCTGAACTATGGGCTTTTATTCATTTGTTATAATCCTACCAGAAGTTGAAGTTTCTTCGTCTGCGTCCATGATTAAAATGTACCTTACCTAAATGACACACCTCTAGTGGCTTATGCGAATGGATGCGCTACAGCGGAGTGGGCGGTGCTTTCGGACCCCGTTGACTTAGTACCTAGGATGGAGTCTTTCGGGGTAAAAGACCCCTGAAATATTTCCTGGCATTAGTGAGATGGTAGGATGGCCAAGTATAGCTTAAGTTAGGTACCTTAGTAGTAGCCATAAGATAAGTAGGTACTGTATTTAGATATTTTTTATACATAAAGATATATTTATATATATATTAAAT